>OU343220.1:245779381-245806652 GCA_910596185.1 Chrysanthemum makinoi | reverse complement strand
ATATATGTGTGTTTGTCAGAGTCAAATGCTTGTATCGAGTCACAATGGATGTTTTTGCGGAATTTTTCCAGTCTTTAAAGAAGTAATTTTTTCCAAAATTTTTCCGAAAGCATCTAATTCATTATGTCATGACAACTACGGCGTCGGATTAACACCCTACGGCGTTAGCAATGTATAAACAGTTTATAGATTTTTCGTTTTCTGTCTAATTCGTAATTTTGGAAATTTTCAATTCTTAATTTTCCAGATATCTGCAAACATCCATTTTACAAGCATTATATCTTTACTTACTTTCTAGTGTAGTTTTGTTTTTATATAGTTTTTACCGCCGGATTTACGCGATTCTGTAGTTTTTTTTTCGTTTTATAAGTGTGTAGGTCATATTAGACAAGAAGATGAAGTACATGATGGAAGAAACAATTATTTCGTGCTCATTCTTCTTGGAGGAGGATTTAACCGCGATTTCATGCATATCTTACCGGGCTAATTAGGAGAGTATTAGTTTCTCTCTTTTATTTTTAACTTTCTCTATCATAACTTTGATACTTTTGGGGAACATTGGGGACAATGTTCAGTTTAAGTGTAGGGAGGAAGAATAAAACGAGACCTTAGAAACTATTCACTCACTTGATTTTTGTCTTGTCCTTGGTAAATTGTGTAATAAACTATAAGAAATATTTTTAGGTAATTTTAGCAACAAAATTTAAAAAAATTTATGGCACTTACGAGTAAAACTTTAGTCTTAATAAAGGGTTTATGGATAGGAGTTATATGACTAGCACAAAAACCGTATACCACTCAAATTCCACCCCAAAAATGTGAGGTTCGCCCCTAGATCTTTAGGAACAAAAGCATTCATTTTTAATGCTTAGTGAGTGTAACGGTAGTATAATAGATTCTAGAACTTGTTTTGTGAGGCATTCCTAGATCGCTAGTGAGACTATATTCGTGTAGTTATGATTAACTAAATAATAAGTGGCATTAGGATAACCTTTTTATTAAACCTGTAATTTAATTACGTCAACCACATCGGTTGAGTAATTTTCCCCACATCCTTGCGATGTACTCATCTTGAGTACATGATACCCCTAGTTAACCGCTTAGAGCCTATCATTTCGCGGTTCTTATGATGTTCCGGTTTCCGGAATACAGTGAAGAAGCATTGTTTACAATATACCCCCAAATGTTACACCCAAATCGCCTTAGCCCACCTTGTATGCACTCGTTTTTAGTGCATTATTGGAACCATTGTTTAAACCATTAATTCAATTGTCTAGTTACTTGCATGGTTTCTGAGTCGAGTCATATCCTTTGTACACAGTTTTGGGACGATTAGGGCTCATGGGTTAAAGTAATATTTTATTGAGTAACGGGAAGGAACGTTAAATTCAAATTCCCTTTGTCTACGTATTTAAGTACTCCAAGTGTTTTGATCTTTTCAATTCGGGTCAATTATTTTTAGTGAAATAAAAACTCAAGTGTAGGGATGCACTTATAACTACCTTTATTTTGATGTTATCTTAGAGGATGGTAGAGTAAAAGTGTATGAAAAAAAAATTGAAAAAAAGAGAAGTGAAAAAACAAACGCACTACCATCCTACATCCATCTTTATGTTTTATGTTTTAAGTTTATGTCTTATGTTTATTTAAAATTGTTATTTAGTGTTAGTGAGTCGAGTCTTGGCTTAGCAACGCCGCGTTTTACATGCATTTAACTTAGATTTTTGACTTGCCACCACTAAAATTCCACATATCCAACAAAACCCTTTTATTCCCTACTCGAAGCGTAACATTATAACCCTTTGTAAAGGCATCTTAGATAGTTATTCCTAGGTGCTTATGTCAAAGCGGTGGAGGTTTGATTTATTCTCAAGCCTATGGTAATCTATGTGTTATGACATGTAGAGAGTATTTATCTTCCATTTCCTTACATGTCATATTTCATATAAACCCGAGAGATGAGAGAATCCAAACACCAATTGTGAGGTGCTAGTGTATAATTTCAGTGATTTTTTTGATTATTGTGGCACTTGTACTTGTTGTATATTGTTTTAAACAAATGCTAAATGACCCGTAACTCATAAATTTATTAGCCAAAAGCACATTTGCTTGAGGACAAGAAAATTCCAAGTGTAGGGATATTTGATAAGGATTTAAAACATACATTTTTAGGGGGTCATTTAAGCCCTAAATCATTACATTTTATATCCGTTACTGCTTAAAATTGTTCCTTTATACATTTTAGGTCTTTTGGAAGCAAATTGCTGGAATGAAGCATTTTGGACGAAAAGGAGTGAAAACATGAAGAAACCAAGTCAAGAATACAAGGCATTTTTCTCAAGCTCTGACTGTCCCAATCAGAGGTCCGACGCCGCCTCACTGGGTATTATTCCAAAACTCTCAGCGACTGCTCAAAACTTATTTTGGTCTTAACACCTAACGGTGTCACACCTTAATCTGGAAGGCGTCACCCACCTTTTCTACCGACAACCAAGATCCTTTCAAAGAAGGCGCCCTAGAAGTAACTAAGGCGGCGTCACTACTTCATATTTAGTCATTTCTTTTTCATTAGGTGATTACAAAGTGTGTTCCTCTGTCGCTAATTAATGCTTCCAAGATTCCAAAATGACAGAATAGTTTCTTAAGGAAAGTGAGAACCAATTTTGCATTATTAGTTTGAAGAGCTTGGGCTTCTACCCATCTCGAGACATAATCAACTGCGAATAGTATATATTCGACTTGTGATATTCGAGAAAGGTCCCTATGAAATCAGTCTCCAATGTTGAATATCTCACATACTTGAAAGCTGTTTAAGGGCATTTTGTCCAGTTTGGATATATTTTTGCTTTTTGATAATTTTTTCGCAACATGAACTAAAGTATAAGTTTCTTGAACATTGTAGGCCAATAGAAACCGATTCTCACATACTTGAAAGCTGTTTAAGGGCATTTTTGTCGGTTTGGATATATTTTTGCTTTTTGATAAGTTTTCGCCATGAAAACTAAAGTATAAGTTTCTTGAACATTGTAGGCCAATAGAAAACCGTGATTCTAACAATGGTCGCACGGTCTATATTGTCCACCCAATAGATCCATGATGACATTCATCTAGAATGGTTCGAGTTTTGGTCTGCCATACATCTTATTACAATTCCATCGGACACATCTTAAAAGATGGGGTTTCTTCCCAAAAAATTTTTAGGTCCGAGAAGAATTTGTTCTTACCGTTTGGTATATCATCCATTTCTTTTTATGTTTCCTACCAATAATTTTGCGAGTCTGCAAACCATGTTGCAGTTTCTTTGAGTTTATTTCCATTAGCATTTCATCTGTAAAATTGTCATTTATTTCCATCTTGTGATCATCATCGT
This sequence comes from Chrysanthemum makinoi, assembly GCA_910596185.1. Taxonomy (NCBI): domain Eukaryota; kingdom Viridiplantae; phylum Streptophyta; class Magnoliopsida; order Asterales; family Asteraceae; genus Chrysanthemum; species Chrysanthemum makinoi. The sequence goes on along the minus strand of OU343220.1, from coordinate 245,803,282 downwards.
CGTGATTTTTGATACGTGATAAATGATCGGCTGCAACGTTTTCAGTACCTTTATTGTCTTTAATCTCAATATTGAATTCTTGTAAGAGCAATATCCAATGTATGAGACGTGGTTTGGCGTGTTGCTTCTTAAATAAATATTTTTAAGGCTACGTGATCCGTATAAACAATGGTTTTGGATAGAACAACATATGCCTGAAATTTATCAAATGCAAAGACAACAGCTAAAAATCCTTTTTTTATGATCGTGCAATTTTGTTGAGCTGCATTCAGTGTTTTAATTGCAAAGTAGATCGGGTGAAAGTGTTTTCCATTTCGCTGGCCAAGAAATACGCTGACGACACTGTCACTGGCATCACAAATTAACTCAGATAGAAGATTCCAATTTGGGCTTGCGATGATGGGTGTACAAGTAAGCTTTTCTTTCAATAGTTCAAATTCCGTATGACATTCGTCATTAAATTCGAAATGAGTATCTTTTTCGAGAAGTTTAGTTAGAGGTTTTGTTATTTTGGAAAAATCTTTAATGAATCGTCGGAAAAAAATGGCGTGACATAAAAAACTTCTAACACCTTTGATATTAGTAGGGGTGGAAGTTTAGATATAAATTCAATCTTGGTTTGTCAACTTCCAGTCCTGCTCTAGATACTTTGTGTCCGAGCAAAATTCCTTTTTTAACCATGGAGTTACACTTTTCCCAATTAAGAACTAAGTTAGCTTCTTCACATCGCATGAGCATTTTACCCAACTTGATGAGACAATTTGCAAACAAATTTCCAAAGATAGAAAAATCATCCATGAAAACTTCCAAGGACTCTTCAATCATATCATGGAATACGGAAATCATGCATCTTTAAAAAATGGCAGGTGCATTGCATAAGCCAAAAGGCATTTTTCAATAAGCGTATGTTCTGAAGGGACATGTAAATGTTGTTTTTTCTTGATTCGTTGGATCGATCGGTATTTTAATGTATCCGGAAAAACCATCGAGGAAACAAAAGTACTTATTTCCTGCGAGTGTTTCTAGCATTTGATTCATGAAAGGTAAGGGAAAACGATCTTTGGCAGTTGCCTCATTTAGCTTTCTGTAATCGATACAGATGCGTCAACCAGTAATGGTTCTTGTTGGGACTAGGTCGTCTTTTTCATTGGTAACTACGGTAATACCACCTTTCTTTGGTACATAATGAATATGACTCACCAATGGGCTATCTGCAATTGGGTATATGATACATGCATCAAAAAGTTTAGTTACTTCCTTTTTTACAACTTCTTGCATATTTGGATTAAGTATTTGCTTTTGAACGAATGGTCTCTTATCATCAAGTAACTGAATTTTATGCTTGAAAAAAGATGGACATATTCCAGGAATATCTGATGTTGTCCAAGTAAAAGCTATTTTGTGGTGTCTAAGAATAGTGATTAAGTATTTTTTTTTCTTTTCTGAGAGTTCAGATGAAATGATCACTGGAAGTAGAGATGTGCCTTCCAAAAATGCATATTCTAGATGTTTAAGAAGAGGTTTGAGTTCCAGATCGGTAAATGGTTCTTCAAGAGATTTCTTGATTTTATGATCAGTATTGAATGTGATTTTCTCAAATATTGTTTCTTCTTCTTCTTTTGATTCAACTTCTCCTTCGATATTCATAGCTATGAATTCGTCAAACTCTGCATAGAGTTCTTTCTTAAGGATAATTCCTTCTATGGAATGGATAATTTCAATTCCTTCATTGAGTAGAGCATCAAAATCTTCTTCAAGAATTTCGTCTATCACAGCAATGTTGAATCAAGCGTCATCATTGGAGTATGAGTGTTTCATTGCTGAGACGATCGATAAAGTCATTCGATCTTCACCAATTCCGAGATTATGTTTCTTTTGTTTAAAATGGATTATTGCATCAGCGTTTGCAAGAATGGTCTTCCTAAAATAAGAAGAACTTTGTTGTCTTCCTCCGTTTCAAGGATAACAAAATCTACTGGGAAGGTAAACTTACCGACTTCAACTAGCATATTTTCGGCTATCCCAACAGGATATTGAAAGGATTGATCTGCTAATCGAACACTTATCTTGGTAGGTTTAAGAGTTTCGAGAGATAGATTAGCATACATAGAGTACGACGTGAGATTTATACTTGCGCCAAGATCGGCCAAGGCGTTGCAAAAGAATGTCTTGCCAAAAGTACAAAGAATAAGGAAAGTTCCTAAGTCTCCTAGTTTTTTTTATGAAACTTTGTTTTGTATGACCGCGTAAGATTCATCCCTTAGCAAGGCTGCGGAAATTTGTTCTAGTTTATGTTTGTTACTGACGAGTTCTTTTAATAATTTAACATAATTTGGAATTCCTACAATGACATCGACAAGATGTACATTGATTCTAACAGCACGAATCATGTCTAATAATTTTCTATATTGAGCTTCCATTTTCTCTTTTTTGAGACGTTGAGGATATGGAATCTTGTGTTTGTATGGTTTAAGAATAGGGGTTTCGGGTGTTTCATTTATTTTAGATTTCTTCTATGGTGTTGGTTCATCTTCATCATCACTGTCTAGATTGACAATAGGTTTCGTTTGGTTAGGGTTAGGTGGTGGGTCATATGAGGGTTCATTTCTGGTTGTTATAGCATTCACATACTCATTACGAGCTTGAGGTGGTTGATAAAGTCTGCCTCCAGGTTGGCTACCTCTAGGGTTTGGTTGAGTATTATTGGGAAGCGATCCAAAAGGTCGGCTAGATTTCTTCTTAGCTAATCTGTCAAATTTTTATTCTAGGTTTTAAATAGAGGCTTGATGATTTTTAGTTGCGGATTCTAATTTATCTTTAAGATCCATGAATTTTTCTTTTACAAAAGTGTTTGTAGAGTGTTGTGCTTTGATGAAATCACTGAGTTGTTTTTGAATATATAGATTTTCTTTAGAACGAGGGGATCTATATTGATCTCAGTTATATTCGGATCATTCACCAGTTCGAAATTTATCTTGGTTTCGATCGCGATTACAATAGTCATCGTAAAAAAGAGTGCATCAAAACGATTTATAAATTTAGCTTCTTCTTCACGAGTCATGGGTGTATCATCATCATTACAATTTGGGGTTAAAGGATTTCCACCACAGTTGTTGCATCCATCACGCTTTTCTTTCATTTCTTTATACTGATTGTCCATTTTTAGGGTCATGGCATCCATGCGAGCCATAATTTTGTTTATATTAGAATCACTGCCACCTTCATCGATGAAAGCAACAAATTTGCGAAGAGAAGTTTTTGGTTTCTGATTTTTAGCTTAACTATGTTTGAGTAAGAATTGGTCTTCGAGAAGTTGGTAGGCTTGATTTGGATTTTTGTATAAGAATATTCTTTCGGCTGAAGCATTTAAGACTTCATGTGTGATCTCGTCAAGTCCATGGTAAAAGATTTTGATTATATTGCCTTTACTTAAATCGTTTCCATGACAATTTCTGAGTGATTCTTTCATTCTGAGCCATGCTTTAGTTAGAGTTTCTCGATCGTGCTAAGAAAAACCAGGTATTTCTCTGAGAAGTTGATCGAATAATGCTGGATGGAAAAATCGGCTTATGAAAGCGGTACTAAGTTCATCCTATGTTGCTATGGTTCCTTCGTCGAGTTCGTCTAATCAGGTTTTGGCCTCACTGGTTAGGGATAATGGAAACATCATGAGCCGAACAGCTTCATTTTTGGTTTCTCCGTAACTGAAAATTTCACAAATTCCAAGGAATTCATGGATGTGTTTATGAGGATCAGTTTTGGTTCTCCCATCAAATTGGTTACCTTTGTAAAGGGTCAAATGGTTTCCTTTGATTGCAAATTCATTATCGGTGTTGGGTAAAGTTATTGTGGACCGGGAGTAGGAGCAACGGTTCGGTCAGCTGCCCACATGGGTTCATTATCGGCATTATCCATAGGATCGTAAAGTTCCATGAACTTAATGAATAATCTAAATATCATCGATAGCTGGGAAAATTTCTTTTGGTGCTTCTGGTCTTATATCTTTTTCGTGAAAATGGTGCTCTTTTGTTTCTTCTACGTCTTCTGTTTATGGTTCGTTCAGGTAAGGATAAAGGGCTAGCAAGTTCTGCATTGGAAGATTGTGTGGCCATCCAATACTGGACTGCTAAGGGTCAGGGTTATCGGATAAAACTAAAATTTAAGTGGGATTAGTTGAACTTTCTTTTCTGAGTGAATAAGTCTGGCGTACTTTAATAAAAAGTACGGCGTACTTCTGGGCAATTTTGATTCGAAGTGAATTTGTTTGAATTGTTTTGGGTTCAGTAGCTCTCTGGGTTAAGTTCAAAAATTGAGTTGGTTGTTTTAATAATTTTTAGGATACGAACATACCATTTATAAAAAATGTTACGTTTTCCAGAAATGCGGCATACTTTGTGAAAATTACACCGGGATCGTGTTGAAAAAGCAGCGGTGTGATTGTAAGATCAGTATTTAATCGAAACAGAGGAAAACGATGCTAGAAACCCACAATTATTCCCTTACCTTTCATTCTTTCCTTTTTTTCCCGTTTAAACCAATCTTCAAACTTTGTTATCCTCATATCTAAATCTTCAAGCTTTGTTAACTTGCTATCCAGATCATCAACCCTCACTATACTCTTTCCCTTGTCATTTATAAATATAGAAAAAATGAAATCAATAGAGGGACACACTAGTATATTGTTAGGAATTAGAAATTTCATAGTGAAGTGTCGGTCACCCAAAATATTATCTAGCATAAGTTAGCTCGTGGACATATCGTTATTTACTAATTGTTTAGTTATTTAGCTAGTTAGTTATTAGTTTAGAGTAACACCGTGGAGGAAGGACGAGTCTTTACCCACTGTATGCCTGATCCAAAGTCCGACAGGAGGACGTGTAGTTGTAAGTATAAGTACCCCTTCCATCCTTGGAAGGGGTAGAGCTTCTAAATCTAACATTTTCTTTTTTGTTTTAACTCTCTCTCTAGAACTCCCTCTCTACTCTATTAATCTCTCTAAACATGGATTACTTGTATCATCACCATCCTAGACAACCTGAATCATCAAACAACATAATATGTATGATCCTACAATTGGCATCAGAGCCTAGGTTTTGTTGTTTTTGATGATTCATATGGTTTTTGAAGTAGTTATGTATGCGATTTGCTTGGTTATTATATGCGGTTTGTGTAGTTTTGTATGAGGTTTGATGTGGTCTTGATGTTGCGAGTTGTTTGGTTGATGATCTTGGTATTTAGAAGCTTTGTTGTTGATGTTTGCTTGAATCGTGTTGCTGTTTGATGTGTTGTTAGATGCGGTTTGTTGTTGCTGCTGGTTTTAAGTTGGTTATTAAAACTGTTGGATTTAAATGGACGATTAGAAGCAGTTCTTATATTGATTAATCTGATTGTTTAAGCTGTTTTGAAACTGGTTTTAGCTTGTTCTTCATTGAGGTTTGTGTTAAAGATGCTGGTTCTTCAATGCGGTTTGTATTAAAATGTCCAGATTCTAAGTATAAGATGCGTTTTGTTCAAAATGGGTATGCAGTTTGATGACTTCTGATTATGCGGTTTGACAGTTCAAAAAGTGCGTTTTGATGACTTTTACATATGGGTTTGATCCAAAAGAACTATGCGGTTTGTCTTTACAAGTTGTCCAGATTCGATGTACCGAAAGAGATTTGTCTCTATGCGGTTTGGTATTCATGCGGTTTGATCAGCTGTAGTATGTGGTTTGAATATTAAAAGTCAACTGCGGTTTATTGACTGAGACTGGATAACAGGGGATGTGTTTTGACCCATCTCTGACCGGTCAACTGCGGTTTAAGACTGGTCAACAACGTTTTGGTTCTAAGTTATCAAATCATGCGGTTTGTGACAATAAAAGATGAAGCGTTTTGACAACCTTGATGCGAGTTGAATAAAAGTTAAAGGCAATTCTTGCGTTTTGTTGACCACCATAACCTAATATCAATACTCATTTACTTCAGGTTTCAAAGCCATCATATGTCCTTGCAACAAAAACAACTCAAGAAATAAAATGAATACGATAAGAGAAGAAGAACATCAGATCCATATTCTAATTACTACAGCCAACACATAATCCAAAATCAAATCCTATCACCATCGACTACTACAACAACTTCAATCCCATATCCATCAAACCTCAAGACACGACTTTCACTAGAAATTGAAAAATAAGTAAAAGATCTCAGATCGAATTCGTGTCTCAATGGTACACATCAACACCATCATGGGTCTATTCAAACGAATTACTCTCATCACTGATCTATTGTCCGAATATTTGTTTTGAAAAAGAAGATAATAATGGTATTATTTCTTTTGTCAAAAAATTTGTTCTAAGCTAATTCAAGACTCAACACTTGACTCGAATCATTCGTATAACAAAATGTAAATGACAATAGATCTCAGATTTTTGTGGGTTAAAAATATTTCTATGGCCTTTTTCAATTCCATACCACCACAAAGGACTATCATCACAGATCCTTTCGAAGACTAAGCTTCATAGTATTTTTGAATACATAAATAATTCGTGTTATAACAATTGTGTTAGAAACGATTATTTGATTCGTTCATATGCTAAAGAATACAAATCGAAAATGAATACATCAAAAATCAAATCAGTGAGTGTCCATGAACAATACCTACCCGTGATTGTTTTTAATGACCGTGAAGCCATGTACTTACCTCATGCCATCCCTGTGGCAATATCATAAGATCCAATTTTTCTATTCATAAGAGCAACAATTAAAGATGTGAGTGGTGATGTAAAACATACACTTAAGGTATGTTATGGCTGATTTGAGTAAGTAAGATTCAATCAAAAGGCCTTTGATATGTTCTGTGGTAGGTGATTTTTGGTTAATACGTTTTGTGAGAACGTGGGAGGCGGATTATTAGAGAAATATTAGGGATTATGTGTGAGTATCATGTGTTTTATAAACGAGAAATAAGGGCGGCATTTGATTTGGATCCTGTGTAAAATATGGGCCGAACCTTTGGACAAATTAGACTTGGGTTTCATTCGTATTAAGCAGTGGGCCGGGGTGAGAATCTAAGTATTTGAAGATCTAATATAATGCGTTTAGTGATTGATATACAATTTCGTTTGAACATTAGGCCATAGAGTTTATGTAACAAAAGGTTGGAACATTGAGTGGATCCATTGTATGTGTTGAGAGTTGGACCGTGTGTGACTTGTAATTGGATCAATTGTTTAGTTTTGATAATGGGCTTGGATCGTGATTAAGTATGTTGGGTGATGACTTGGATTTGCATGTTGGACAAATGGGCTACTCAAAATTGGATCGTATATATGAGCTTTGTGTTATGTGATTTGATGAAGAGATTTGACAACGAGTTTTGATTATTCAAAGAGACTTGATGAGATTTGATGATGTGATTCATTGTATTATGCGATTTGATACCTTGGTTTATACATTTTCATGGAGGATACTATTTCACGGCTTGAATTGATATTTGAACAAGGTTGACTACAGGGTTGTTGTTTGGTATTTCTTATTTGGATTTGAAGTGAGGTTTTTCGGATGCGTTTACATATTTTGTCTTCTTTCTTTCTACCCTTCTGCGAAGATGACTTGTTTGGGCATTTATAGAGTGTGATAAATACTTGGCTATCTAGTTACCTTTGTGATTCTTTCTCGCTTAACCCACAACGTAGCTATCACTTCGGTGTCTCACACTGTTGAGGATTCGTCAAGAGGTTTTGTACATTGGGTACACCGTTTCTTTTTCACAACAATTAGTACCAGTTTAAGTAATTAATCTGGGGAACTCAACTTCAAGATCAAGTTTGGGATATCGGGTTTATTTCTCCAAGTGGTCATAGCAACTGCCAACAAAATACATGAATGATATGTTTACCAAAGGGTTCAATGGTTAAGATGAGTTCAGCAATTCTCATGGGATATTCAACGCCACATAATGTCAATGATACTTCACAGTCTAAGCAAAATCTTTCAAGAATCTTCAATGTCACTCATGATTTTTCAAGATGTTTGCTTATGACAAGAACTTTTCGTGCAGATGATCGTACACGTTAATGATGCTACCAAAAGTTCGAAACCATCATGGGGGACAAACGTGTAATTTGATGAATTACGGTCAACCTCAGGGGGAAGTAGTGTATACTACTCGACTTAGTATGGTTTGTGAAGTTGTCTACATATGGGTAAAGAATTGCTGATGATATTGTTGAGGATGGAGAAGAATCGTTGATGAACCGCTACATGTTCCTCTAAAACAGATATTCACCGAAACCAAAGTTATCATAAAACATTCAAGCTGACACTATTTACGGTTTAGTCTTGATTTTGTAAAATCACGCGAAAGAATATATTTCTCGGTTTAAATCATAGATTTGTAAAATCCCGTAACAATGGAAACATCCCAGTGATAGTAAAGTGCATTTCCGGATCTATCTTACGGTTTATTCTTGGTTTTGTAAAATCCCGCGAAAGAAACTATTTCCTGGTTTAAACCATAGAATTGTAAAATCCCGTGATGATGTAACCATCATGGAGAAAGGGAAAGTGTAATTCTAGATCTTATCTGATACTGGTACTATGGTTTCAAATTCGAAGAAGGGATAAAGGGTGTACTTCATGAATTAGATGTGTGTTTGGATTTTCTTCATGGCAGTTAGGTTATTTCAAAGTTTTACGGGGTTATGTGCTTTTGACCATGGTCGGGATGAAACCATTATCATAGTTCATTTAAAACGTCAAAGAAGGCTAGATTTGAGCTTTTAACCAGAAGATGTGACAACGGCGTTAATTCATTATTATTTTTTTGAGGTTGAAGTAAAATTTCACGGGCGAGTGTACTTAGTATCTGAAGATATCGGGTATGGTTGGATGAAGATTCTTTGAGATCCTTGTTCGAGCTTTTAGCATTTTCAAAAACAAAGACTTGGAAATCTAGTTATTTTTGGGTGATTTTTATTTTTCTTTTTACCACTTGGGGAATTGGTCTCTTACCACCACAAAATAACTATCACTTTAAGGAGTTACGTTGTAGTGCCCAGTGTCACATTAAATTGTGGATTTTCAAGAGGTGATGTACGTCTTATACTTGATAGTTGGTTGGATGAAGAGTATAGAGTACTTAGGAATTCAAAGGGGCATGAAATCTCGGCACCGCTCTTTGTTACATATGTGCAAGTTTAAGTCACGAGTTTGGGTTGTTTTACTTAAGGGTCAAATTCATCATATTGGGTTTTCTCTGTGACAACTCGTAATTTAAGGTCATTTCACAAATTTACTGTTCATCTCGGGAATTTACTATTCATCGGTTACTATTCATCATTTTACTATTCATCGTTTTCAGAGTCGATTTGATATTCTGAGAACTTATTTCAAAATTTTACCATTCACGAAACACTATTCATTCCCGAAAAAAAAATCACTATTCATGATTCACTATTCATCATTTTTCGTAAACTAGGTTTACGAGTATCAAATTCGCGTAACCTTAATGGTTTAGCTGCGAATTCATGAGCAATCATCGAGGCATTTCATATAGACTAGATTTAGTCTACATATCATTAGTAACATCATTATCATATTAGTTCATGTATGGTTTTGCATTTTACATTAAACGTATAATTTCCTATTAAATAAACGCTATCGCGTAATCATTTATTTTGAACATTTGATCCGACACCTCCAAAATTATTCTGATATATTTTTATACTCATATTAAGATTATAAAAATAATATTATTAGTTTACCCGGTGTTTTAAATTTATTTTGTATATAAATTGTTATATTTATATAATTACGACGGTTTTCGTAAATACTACTCGATAATTATTATTTCACTCAATTTTTGTAAGAAATTTATTTTTATAATTTTTATGACTTTGATATATTTTATTTTGTTCCGTTAAAATTTATTTCTAGCTAACACTACCCTAAATACTTAATTATATACACAAATTACCAACTATACTAATACATTTATACATTATATCACACAAAAATACATTACTTCTATATTTATTTTGAGCTTGTCGACATATGTAGGATGACACAACACTTTGGGTACAAAATATCATCTAGTTACAATTATACTTACTTATTTTTATTATAGTTTAATACTAACACATACTTACATTATTATCTAAGGTGTAAAATCATTAAACTCTCTCATTTCCATCCTCTTAGAACCGGTCATATAGAAGAACCAACAAGGAATCCAAATTTTTGCAAGATCAAACTTAATTATCAACACTAGTATACTCTTAATCAAGGTTTTGAAATAAAAACCTAGGGTATTAGGAAAAAACCTTTGTTCTTTAAACCTCATCACTTCACTAGTAAGCATTTCATGATCATTTTTATCATCTATATTCATACTTTGGTCATTTTATCATGCTTGAAGAAAACATGCAAGTTATATGATTATCTATACCACTTTATTTGTTTTTTAATTACTATTAATGAATATATATCATCCTATAATTATCCCTTGAAACATATCATTTTTGATGATGTCTAGGAACCCATGACACCCTAAGAAGGTGTATGGTAAGTTTAGAATAGTTTTGGCGTTGATTTGAAGTGGTTAGAATAAGTATTACGCGAGAAAAATCCATTTCGACAACAATATATAAGGGTCTGATCATTTTTGCTAATTCTGGAAATTTCGACAGTTTACAAAATATTTGGGCTAGATATTCAGAAAATATAATTTAAAACGAAAACGTGGTCGCTTGAACGGGTTAAAACGAAGCTATAACGAAGAATTTATGCTATTTTCAAGTTTAACGACGAAAACTATATTTCCGGAAAATTCAGCATGCTGTCCAGATTTTTAAGAGTCAAAAAATGAGTCTTAAGCGTTATCTAAATGAGTCGATTTATCAAAAATATATTAGTATACTTTAACACGAAGCTAAGGACATATAAAACGTAGAAAACGGACTTATAACGATAAAATTACACGTGTTTAAACAAGGTCGTCGTAACTTTTATTACAAGTATAAAACACTAATATATTTTCTAATAGCCAAAAACTAGTTGCCGCTAAGGACCATGTTGGATGTCGTTTTTAACATCGATGGAGTAGTTTTTATAAAACGATGTCTTTTAGTAAAAGTAAGTTCGCCTAGCCTATTTTCCAAAATGTTCAACCGTTTGTCAAACGGAGTTGTAACGAATAAAATACGGTCACTCAAACATTGCCGAAAACTACCCTTAAACAATATTTTTGGTACAAGTACCCTACTTTACCTATGTTTTTCTTCATGATCGAGACCTCTATGATAAAATTTAAAAGCTAAGACTTTGAGATAATATTACAAGCTTTCCAAAACAATTGAGTTTGTTTCCTAACACTTGATATGCACCATTTTACGGCTAGCTTTTCGAGGCCATTTAGTCACTTTCATGAATTGTCAAATGACATTGTTTTACGACGAAAAGTTATAATTTCATAATAAATCACTAAATGACTATCATAGGATATCATTTCAACGAAAATAGTTGTAAAGTAATTTATAAATTGTCAAGACGTTATAAGATTATTTTTCGACGATAAACGTTATTTTCAAAAATTCACAAGTGGTATAGATATCATACGAATTGCATGCATAACATTACATCATGACTTATTATACATCATATCATTCATAATAGGTCATGATTAGAGATTTGCGCTACATTTCAGTGTACTCACTTTTGCCATCGCATCATTGTCCAAGTGAGTTTTCATAGCCCCGTCTTTCAAGTTTATACATTATTTTAAACCTACGGGGGAGAATACATTGCACATCATTTTATTACGAGCCCAAGTATATTCAAATTCATTTACATTGCTTAAGTTACCTCATTGCCAATTGAATGTCCCCATTTCATAATCATGAACCGTTAATTCCAGAAGAAGCGAGGGTGAGTGAATAGATCTATTGAGGGTGACTCCTCCATCCGGGTTGGTGGTCCCAACTGGTCAAACAGATGCATTTCATTTCATGTGAGAATTTGAGTTGTTTGGCAAAACACTCTGTTGGGGCGAACATCATGATCAGTCTAGCTTCGGTGTCATGTGCTTAGCAATTGTAACATTTTTTTATGTGACATATTTGTCATACATAACTTATACTTGTGTTGGTCGTAATAAACATTTTCATAAACTCTATGAACTCACTCAACCTTTGTGTTGACACTTTTAGCGATGTATTTTCAGGTATTTAAGGCATATACTTCATGGAATGCATGTGGACTTATCATAGATTCGCGGTGACGACGGGTCTCACATGGATTTTATACACTTTAAAACATCGTTTGGATTGTAACGAATTTATTTCCGCAAACTTTATCTACTTTTTGGGACCTATCTTTTGTAACTCTGAATGTTTTTAATATATCGAACGATGTTCTTTTCAAACGACACTTTTGGTCGTTCAATATAACTGTGATTGTGATGCTATGACAGTCATCCCCCAGGAATTCTATTCCGCTGCAAAATAGGTAATTTGGGGGTGTGATAGATTATTATCAGAGCTTTGGTTATAGAGAACTAGGTTGCATCATTGACCCTAGAGTATAACTACATCATCATAGCATCTCATCATTTCATCATAAGTGCATAGTCACTATACATGCGGTTTTATACGCACATTATGCGGGTTATTTACTTCCATTTCACATCGATTGTCACATAGATGCCTTCAGATACCCATCCCATCATACTCACATCAGACTCTGACATGGAGAATGCCCTGTCATTCCCTATCACAATTTTAACATCAGTTGACTCTACACCAGACTTACCACACATATTATCCGATATGGAGACGGAACCCTTTGAGGAGGGCAAAGTTGCACCTACACCATCACGATCACCATTGATTCACTGTAGGATCAGGACAGTTTCTATTATTCAGTCGGGACAGATCATACCATTTGGTAAGACTTATAGGCTTAGTCCTAATGGACCTATTAGGATGTTTACTACAAGGATGAGAGTACATTCTCTTACCCTCACTCTTAGATCACTTGTTACTCATGTAATACAACCACCATCAGCTACTCATACCGCTATAAGTTGTCCAATAGTGCATACTCTAGTTTTATCTCTGAAACGTCGCGAGACAACACGAAAGAGAGTAGTATTTCATCTACCATCATCTCCTAAGTTACCACTAGGATTTCCATCATCAGTATCATCATTATCATCTAGAGCACCATCCGTACCATCACATCTCATACACGATACTCATACATCTGACTTGTAGCTAGGGAAGCGTGTGTGATTTGACATACCATCTTATAGGTTTGAGGACTGTGAAAGTTTTAGAGTTGTTGCTGCTAGACAGCCTACTGCTCCTGCACTTGAGACATGATTAGACCACCAACAGGAACATATAATAAGTACCTTTCTATCTAATGTAATCTTTATCCTTTATTATCTCCACGATAATCACAACCTTCGTTTATTTCATTCCCTATTCCGATTGCCCAATTTTTCAATCATTTCACAACAATATACCGCTATCTTACTCGGGATTAGGCCAACTTTATTCTTGACCAATTAGAAGACTATTACCATTCTATGAGGTTCACCCATGTATCCTACAAACCAATCAACAAATTATACATTTATCAACTATTTAAAACCATCATGCGAAACGATTTTCATGTTACTCTGAAAAATTGTTTGAGCCATTATCTTACAAAACAAAACATTGAATACCATCTAAAACTTTGGAGAAACATAATACCATTTCAACAAAACCAAGCATCACATCATTTGCCCTCAATTATACATAGCCTGATCACCTATGTATAATTCAGGAAAGATTATGTCATGAAATAAACAAGCATCTTTTCAAAATTCCTAAAACAATCTTCACTCAAAAGCAAAGCTTTGTAATTAGATAAATGGTGCATAAACATCTCTTTTGTTAACACTCTATAGATACCTACGCCATTCATCACTCACTCAACCGATAAGTTGAAATTTTTACTAGTGACTTTTTAGGAAAGGCTTTATATACCATCTACGAAGAGGATTCCTCGATACAAGAAAACAATGAAAGGATTTCAGAACTACCAAAAAGGACTAGAAGTATTTAGTAAGATGATTCGAAACTCAATAAAAATCTTAAGACATCACGAGACATTCCGAACCACTATTTTGGACTAGAAGCAAAATTATATCATTTCAAAAGCATCAACTGGACCAAGTTACAAGATTTAATACAAAGCAAATACCCACTAAGCGACACTGTAGAAATAAATTAAGCCTCCTAACTGAGACTACAGAACATTCCATTAAACATGGCCTCAACAATAGGTGAACTTCCCTACAATGAGTTTCCCTTAAAGGAAAATTTGGTTAAATTAAGGTTATCGATATAAACTTTCTCTAAGGCATTGTGTTCTCTAGAAATTCCAGATAACCTCACTTCCATATCAAGAGATGCAACAGGTCTGAACATATCGGACAATCAATGACCCTCCATCTACAAGTGAAATCAGAACAAACATCCTTCGACATAGTATGAGCTGATATCTAAGTTTTTGCTAGCATGATAACAATCTCAGTGATGAGCTATTTTAGAATCACTCAATATTGAAACAAATCTTGAAAATCAACCACCACACCACATCACGTAAATATTTAAGGTTTTGTAACTTGACAACATATAGTGTGGAAATATTTCGATAAGAGAAATTAGGAGAGACACCATCAAACAATAAACATTTTAGTAATGGAGACTAAGCACCTTAGGCAAGTAAGACTCAAGTAATGACATTCGCTAGAACTAGAAACGCGAGGAATCATAACTATTACCCATAACCTATTCTTTTCAATAAGGTCCTTTTCGACAGACTTAACATTTTGAAATTTGGCACGAGACACGTGGTATCAATTTCAGTTGTACCTATTATAAGCTATTCGATTCACCTTAGACTTCTGACAATCATTTCAAGATTCCTATGGAACCTACTAGGACAAGAGTACCGCCTATTATCCTCAGCTCATTGGTCAGAGCGAGAGAAAAATTCAAACATTAGAAGATATACTGTTAGGAATTGGAAATTCCATGTTAAAGTGTCGGTCACCCCAAATATTATCTAGCATAGTTTAGCTCGTAGACTTGTCGTTAGTTACGTTATTTAGTAGTTTATTAGTTAGTGTGTAGCGTAGAATAGTATAGTGCAACACCGTGGAGGAAGGACGGGTCTTTACCCACTGTATACCTGATCCACAGGCCGATAGGAGGTCGTGTATTGTGTAAGTATAAATACCCCTTCCATCCATGGAAGGGGTGGTGCTTCATTTCAATCTAACCTTTCCTTTGTGTAAACCTCTAGCAAGAACACCCTCTCTCTCTCTCTCTACTTTCTCTCTCTAAAATGGTAAACATGTATTTTGATCATCCAAGACCACCCGAATCATCAAACACAATAATATTCGATCCTACAATTGGTACCAGAGCCAAGGTTGTTGTGTTGAGTTGATTTGTTGTGGTTTTTGTACCTTGGAAAAACTGTTTTTGTGCATTTATTGGCTGGAAAATCATTTTCCGTTTATTAAGATTGGTAAATAGTTTTTACAAGTTATTCAGTTTTGTATCCTCATTGGTCCAAATATTCAAGTGGTCTATTCTTTGTTAACATCTGGTTTGTTATATCTGTTTTTTTGGTCAAGCTTTTGTCCAAACAGTCACGTTTATATCACCAGTTTTTGTGAAGTCAATGAGTCATCTAGTCATTTTCGTGGTCAAACTGGGTCATAATGGGCATTATAAGATGCAGTTTTTATGCTGTTTTTTGAGTTCTTATGGGTTTCTATGAAGATGGTCGGAAAAGTGGTCGGAAAACTCATCGGAATAAGTTTGATATTCATGCTAGCGAGTTGTCTGAACAAGTGTCCGGATTCTATGTAATACAGTAGCGACTTAGTGCAAATTACTTTGCTAGCGACTTGTGCTAAATGTAGCGACTTGACTATTGACTATTGAGTCAATAGCGATTTGTAATGGAAAAGGATATAGCGACTTGTTCTTTAACATGTTAGCGACTTGTTAAGTGAAAAGATGTAGCGACTTATATTTATAAGTAGCGACTTGTAAGTTTTTGAAAGAATTAGCGACTTGTACTGGTTTGACTTTTGAGTCAAACTGAAAAGCTAGCGACTTGATAGACCTAGCGACTTAATGGTAGCGAGTTGTGACTTAAAGTGCTAGCGACTTGGGCTAAATACCTTAGCTAGCGACTTATTTATAAATGGTTAGCAAGTTGGTAAGATTCTGACAGTTAGCGACTTGACTCTAAACTTTGGCTAGCGACTCAGGACAGAAAGGATGAAGGAGAAGTAAAACCACGACCACTAGACCTGAACAACAAATACCAAAACAAACATATATCAATCAAATCTCGATCTCAGTTAAAATCTAACATCATTGATCCATGGTTCTCATATCAAAATAACATGTTGCTACTATATCATCTCAACAGTCCAAAAATATTAACAAGATCTTTGACTACACAAGACTCATTATAATCAAAAGTTAATAGATCTCAGTTTCCATGGTGTTTCGTGATACTCAAAGATATCATCAAGACCTCGAGGGTCTAAACAAACGAAAGCTTTCACATCATAGATCTATTACTGCTGAAAGATTTACTTCAACAAATGTTCGAATGTACAAGAAAAAGATGTTAACAAGTGTGTTACCTCTTTTGTCTGAATTCGTTTATAAGCATATACATGAATCTTTTCAGGTTTGTATGAAATAATTCAAAACCTCTCATTCTCTTTTATCCGAACATCATGTAAATAGGATTATAACAATTATGTTATCTCCTAGTCACTTGTCCGTTCAATCAAATAAAAAAAATGGAAAAACCTACCTTGATCCATTTGATTAATCTCGTTGCCATCTCAACATATCTAAGACCATCCCTATGGCCATCCAATCCCTCGAGCCAACCCTGTGGCGAGGATGTACTGATTTTATGATGTGATGATGGGATTGAGGCGTATATTGTTATGTGTGAAGGATTAAGGTTTGATGCTATTTTCACTTGACTGCTTTGCGTCTAAGATTATTTGGAAGGGGCAGATCTTTTGTTGTGATATTAGGGTTTGAAATAGAAGTTTATGTGTTCAGTTGAGAGAGATGGGGGCTGACTTGAAAGAGATTAGGGTAAGATATGTGTGAAAGTTGCGTCTTATATCCGAATAGTTAGGGTTGAGTGCTATTTGGATTGGGTACTAATCTCCTACATGGGCCGAAGTTTTCTCTGTTTATTTGTTATCTGGACAGAATGTTAATCATTAATAACTCTTCATGGTGGGCCGAGTGACTTCTATGGGTCCGTCATCCGTGTACATTTATGTGCTGAATACTATCACGTGAATTTTACTTACCACATGGTTGAAAGGAACTAGTTCAGCCTCACATGAAATGGTAACTTGGATATCATGGGACATGTGACTTATGTCTGATATTATCAACGGGTAAGTAAGATTTGGAGGCACAGTTTGATGAATGGAACTAATTTTGGAATGGGTTAGGTGATAACGTGGGTCTCAGTTTTAATCTTTTGAATCGGATATCCGCAGACTCATTCTCTTAACGATAATTTATGTAGTGAAGTGGACTTTGATCGAGATTGAGTAAGTTATGTGATGACTTGGTTTCAAATATTGGATTTGATGATGACATTTGATATGGTATGAGGTTTGGTACCTTGGTTTAGACATTTTCACGAAGAATTTTTAAGTTACGGCATGAAGTGTTTATTGGAATATGTTGACTACGGGGTTGTGTGGACGGTATCTCTTATTTGAATTTGAAATGAGGTTTTTCGGGCATGTTTACTTATTTCATCTTCTTTCTTTCTACCCGTCCGCGAAGATGACTTGTCTGGGCGTTTATAGAGGGTGATAAAGACTTGGCTATTTAATTACGGTTGTGATTCTTTCTCTCTTAACTCACAACGTAATTATCACTTCGGTGTCTCACTCAGTTGAGAATGTCAAGAGGTTTTGTACGTTGGGTACATCGTTTCTTCTTCACAAGGATTAGTACAAGTTTAAGTAACAAATTTGGGGAATTCTACTTTATGATCAAGTTTGGTATATTGGGTCTACTTCTCCATGTGGTCACTACATTAGCCGACAGAATGCGTGAATGATGTGTTTACCAAAGTATTTATTGAATGGATGATATTATTGATGATGTTGAAGAATGAACCAATGATGAACCACTGCATGTTCCCCTAAAAACAGATATTCACCGAAACCAAAGTTGTCATAACTCATTCAAGCTAATATTGTTTACGGTTTTGTCTTGATTTTGTAAAATCCCGCGAAAGAACCTATCTCTCGGTTTAAATCATAGACTTGTAAAATGCCGTGACAATGGAAACATCCGGGTAATAGTCAAGTGCATTTCCGGATCTATCTTACGGTTTATTCTTGGTTTTGTAAAATCCCGCGAAAGAAACTATTTCTCGGTTTAAACCATAGAGTTGTAAAATCCCGTATTTATGGAACCATCTTGGATAAAGGAAAATGTATTTCGAGATCTTTTTGATGCTGGTGCTACGGTTTTTGTTTCGAAGAAGAGATAAAAGGGTGTACTTCATGAATTGGATGTGTGTTTGGATAATTCGTCATGGCAGTTTGGTTATTACATGGTTTTACAGGGTTATGTGCTTTTAACCATGGTCGGGATGAAACCATTATCATAGTTCACTTAAAAAGTCAAAGGAGGCTAGATTTGAGCAGTTCAGAAGATGTGACAACGGCGTTAATTCAGTATTATTTATTTAAGGTTGAAGTGAAATATCACAGGTGAGTGTACTTAGTATCTGAAGGTATCGGGGATGGTTGGATGAAGATTCTTCATGATCCTTGTTCGAGCTTATTATCAAAAACGAAGACTTGGAAATCTAGTTATTTTTGAGAGTCTATTCTTTTTCTTTTCTGGTGGAATTGGGCTCTTTTTACCACAAAAATAACTATCACTTTAAGGAGTTACGTTGTAGTGCTCAGTGTCACATTTAATTGTGGATTTTCAAGAGGTGATGTACGTCTTATACTTGATGGTTGGTTGGATGAAGAGTATAGAGTACTTAGAGATTCAATGGACGATGAAGTCTCGGCACCGCTCTTTGTTACATATGTGCAAGTATAAGTCACGAGTTCGGGTTAGTTTACATCAGGGTCAAATTCATCATATTGGGTTATCTCCATCAGCTGTCACTACAAAGAGCCTACAGATTGATAATGGTGATATTTACATGTTTTGCCAAGAGAGCTGAAAAGAGAGAGATAATGACGTATGAACACAAGAGTTCATGCCTCGTTCTCTAAAGAAAAGAAAAGTGTACGTCTCAGTGCGCTTTATCTTAGAAAGAAGAGAAATCTTCTTATGACGTCTATTCACATCAGTTCAGGCCTCGTACTCTAAAGAAAAGAAAAGTGTACGCTTCAGTGCGCTTTATCTTCTGAAGAAGAGAAATCTTCTTATTATGACCATTCTCATCAACATGCTTCATGCTTTTTCCATGCGCTTCAATTCTCAAGTGAACCGGGCTACTGTTGATTGTTTTCTTATTCCACTTGCTCAACTAATATGACGATGGCGACATCATGTGCTAATTTTGCGGGGGAGAAGTGTGAATAGACTACATTTGTTGAAGATATTCACTTGTTTAATCAAGAATGGCAACTCCGTATGCAATTCTTGAGGGGGAGAAGAAGTGTGAATTTTTTGCATTGTTGATTGATACTTGAGAATATATATGGTCATACGGCTCTTAACTCTTGTAAGAACCGAGCTTCTTCTTATCGGGTCATCTTCACATGGAGTTTTTCTCTTCTAAGAGCCGTTGGTTGACATCTTCACAAGCTGATATGAGTTTATTGACAAAGTGCTTCCGGTTAATGCTTCACGTGCACATCAACATGATGATTCCGAACAACCTTCTGTTCTTGTTTGATGTGATTGTTTGCATGGTATTACCATTTCGTTGTGTTCGTGCGGGCTGATTGCTGATTTCCTTGATGAACATCTTTCTGTTCTTGTTTGATTGGGAGGGATCTTAATTAAAGGGATTTGCAAGATGTAAATTAATTGGGATGCTTTTTGGTGATGTTCTTGTGTTTTGGTGAGTTGAAGATGTTAACTATCCATTCCCCAACTGGACAATCTTGAAGAAGGTCGAGTCTTCAGTCAGTTCTGCATTTTTCTGCTACATGTTAGAAGACTAAAGACGAGTTGCATTTGATTATTTAAAGACTTCTTCTCAATTCAAGCATTCATCATAAAGATTGTCGGTTTAGGGGAGACCACTAATTAGGGAAGAGTGTAAAGCCAAATTTAATCCCTAATTAGACTTGCTCACGTTATTCTTCAGCAAGTTGATTCTCACAGATACATCTGAGCTAATGATTTTCTTCTCAAAATA
Organism: Chrysanthemum makinoi; assembly: GCA_910596185.1. Lineage (NCBI taxonomy): Eukaryota > Viridiplantae > Streptophyta > Magnoliopsida > Asterales > Asteraceae > Chrysanthemum > Chrysanthemum makinoi. The sequence goes on along the minus strand of OU343220.1, from coordinate 245,782,826 downwards.
TTTCTAGTATACGGACTTACAAAGAGTTGCTGATTCTGAAGTGTCAAAAACCAGCAAGGCGTAAGGAGACAAGCACCTAAACGCGAGTAAACTTGATGAACTTAATACTTCTAAGTAATTGAAGATACCCCGGGAAGACAAATGTTATTACCGCAGAGAAACTCAAGGTTTGACTCATGACCAGTAAACGTGATGAACTTAATTCTTCTAAGTGATTGAAGATATCCCGGGAAAACAAATGTCATGACCACAGAGAAACTCAAGGTTTTACTCATCAAGGCGTTTAGTGTTAGTATTTCAACTACGTGGGGGAAGTGATGTTAAAGAAAGTTTCTGAAGATAAAAGAGGTACACTAGTGTGTGGTGATTTCGATGGTATCGCAATGATCAGGGGAGAGAGAGTGTGTACATTGGGGGCGCTCAGCTGTTTCACTTGAGGGCTTAATCAGTGATTCAGAGATATAATCACTTATTCTGGAGTTGACATCCGCAGAGATTGTCATCCGCAGAGATAATCAGTGACTTGGCCTGCTTCTTCAATGTTATCAGTTATTCCTTCCTTGGGTATTGGTATACTTCGGATACTTGAGCTTCATACACGATCATCAGGGAAGAAAAATGTAAACATGGGGAGGTGTTTTCATTCCCCTCATTATGTGTATTCGGGAGAGCTCTTGGGTATTGGTGTACTTCGGGTTCTTGAGTTTCATACACGATCATCCGGGAAGAAAAATGTGAACATGGGAAGGTGTTTTCATTCCCCTCATGATGTGTATTCGGGAGAGTTCTTGAGCATTATACAAAGAAGCTGACTGCATCAATTCAACTACTTGGGGGAATTGTTCTCTTAACACCTTTTGGAATGGATCGCTTCGGACGTCAGTAGAAAAGAAATTTGAGAAGATTGTTTTATGTGTGGGATGATACGTTGCTGTTGTTCTATTGGATGATATAACCTCGAACGAAGAATCACGGTGATTATTCTTAAAAAGAGCAGCAAGATCTATGATAATGGTGTGCGTCTTTGTGCACCTGGCTAATGAAAGCTTGAAAGAAAGCTTTGAATCTGCTCAGCTATAGGATTTTCGGTTTGGGGGGAAGCTGCCAAAGTCTCTCTTTCTCAAAGGCTCATGTTCTATCTTCCATTCTGGAGCCTCGGAAGCTTTGGTGGTGGACGTTTGAGAGATGATGATTTCTATCTTCTTCAACGGGGCTGCTCGATATCCTTATCTCGGTACTCGTACTATCATCTTCTTAAATTATATCATCTACTCTATCTTTGTACATATTTATTTAAAAACCAAATACAAAAATATAAAACCAACAAAAAGAAAATAGAAAAATATAAAACCTTCAAAAAACCCATAAAAATCAGAAAATTTAAAAATACCAAAAATATGTTTTCTAAAGACATGTCCTCTGGTATCGATAACATCTGCGGTCTTAGAAATGTCATTCAATAATGGCACGGGACCATAGATGAAGTTCGAGCAGGAGGTGTAAATATTCTTTTCTATACATGTCTCAAAATATGGCTTACAGTTATTTCAAACTGTAACCCGCGCTTCAAAATACGGCTTACAGTTATTTCAGACTGTAACCCGTGATTTAACTATGGTTTGCTATTATTTCAGATAGCAACCCATTCTTTTAAAGGAAGGAAAGTGCTGCGCTACCTATTTTCAAAATATTTCGCGCACTTATCCTAAAAACAAAACAAGGAAAGTATGTCGAAGGACTGCTGTTCCTACACAAATGTTTTTCCGTCTAAAATTCTTCAGAAAAATATTTGGTGTTTTCAAAAATGGTGGTAAATGAGTTGCTTTAAAAACAATCAGTTTCAGAGTTTTTATTAAATTTGCAAACTCAATCAATGACTTCAGCGCTTTTAAACTTTTTCAGAAAAATGAGTCATTGATTAAGGGGGATAATGTTTTCAAATCTATATCATCTAACGGGCTTTCTTAATTATCCTACGTGCTTAATTAAAAATGATATTTGCCTATGTCGAAGGACTAGGAATTTAGGATATGATTGTTAGGATTAGATGATTATAGTTTGATGAAACACATTATTCCCATGCCTTATATGAACTGATTGATATGTTGCATTGACTTTTATTAGTCGATTGTTGTTTGGGTGATGTCGACCACCATATATTTGTATGTGTGTTCACTAACGTATGCAGGTATCTTGGTATAAGAATGTTCCCGATCCGGATCCCACATAATATGATGTTTGGATGCCGAAAGGAAAGGGTAACTAGATCTTGGGTTGACAAATGAAGAAACGGAGCTTAATTGGACTTCTATGGAGAGTTGGCATAAATGCAACGTAAGAGGTCTCACTGCATCAGCAGATGGTTTTCTTCTAAGTGATTGAAGAAACAGAGCTTAATTTGACCTCAGTTGGCATTCAAAATGCAACGTAAGAAGAAGTCTCACTGCATCAGCAGACGGTTTTTCTTCCAAACCCTACAGCAACAACAACAGAAGCTTCTCAACCACCTAACGTATCTTTGTGCAGGATACCATTTTTAAACAATTTTGATTAATTTAATTAAATTGTTTTTGAAAATGGAAAAATATTGTTTTGAAAATAAATTGAACTAAATTTTGATAATCACCGGACTTCTTTTTATCAAAACCTAAGTCACTCAATTATTGACTTCTGTCATGGATTGAGGGGGAGAGTGATTTAAAATAAAATATTTTCAAAAGATATTTCTTCACAAAAGTTCCGTTTTGTACGATAATAAGTGGTGATCTAAAGATTTAATGTTATGTCATGGTATGATTTTTCTTTTGAATCAAGGTCTTTCAAAATGAAATTTTTTCTGTTCTTGTTTGATTGTTAAATTGTTTTATTTTACTTAAAGATCTCATAAAACAATCATACCTGATACTAACAATCTTTAATGTCTTAAAATTGATCCGTATCAATCATTTTTTCAAAATTAAATCAAGCCACGTCTTTCCCCAAAATCTTTTAAATTATTTAAATCTTTTGGGATCACAAACCTCAAATGGTTTGAAATCTTTGATCGGGGGAGAGATCGTGATTTAAATCTCAAATCTTTTTTTTTATGGAATTGGTTTTAGTCCTTAAAAGGCACTCCTGCCTCCATTTGCCAAACGATTTCAAATACACGATGCACATGTTGAGGATGAGGATTTATCAAAAAACAAGATGAGTATTTAAACCTGGCCACATATTCTCCCATGTTTTCTAAACCTTATTAAATCACTTGGGATCCAAAATCTCAAAGGGTTTGATATTTTTGATCGGGGGAGAATTTGTGATTTAATAATGAAATTTGGTAAAAGGTGATCGTTTTGATTCAAATGTGCATGCTGCTCTCCCTTGTGTGCTAAACGCTTTCGAATCTCGAAGCACATATTGAGGGGGAGCATTTTAAAAGAAAATAAACTATCGAGGTACAAAA
>OU343220.1:245504898-245779281 GCA_910596185.1 Chrysanthemum makinoi | reverse complement strand
CATTATCTCTCTCTTTTCATTATCTCTTGGCAAAACTTATAATCAACCCCATTATCCTTCAGTAGGATCTTTGTCGTGACATCTGATGGAGAACACCCAATATGATGAATTTGACCCTGAAGTAAACTAACCCGAACTCGTGACTTAAACTTGCACATATGTTGTTAGGTCACAAGGTTTACCACACAAGCTTATAAGAAAGGGATAAGGCGATTGAACAAGTAAACAAACACACACACACGTAATGGTAATACGGTTTACGCGTAGGTGATATGTGAAAGGAATAACTTGAACAACCAACCTTCAAATGAAGGTTTACATAAGGTATTTATAGGCAGGGAGCTAGGGCAACACTCCTACTCCTTCCCTTTCTCCTATGGGCTTGGGCCTAAGCTCATGGGCCTTCTACATAAGCTTAAGGCTAATAACAAACATAAAGGCCATAATAAGCTAACTATTACATATGTGTAACTAACACTTGAATAAGGTTTAGGAGTGATTCCAACAATCTCCCCTCAAGTGTTATTACATATGAGTAACTAACACTCAAGTGTTGGTGATGAAAAACGGTGAAGGCGTTGATGTAATAGTAGCTTTGGCGTCTTCTGACATTCTTCTTTCTTGTGAGAAGAATTGCCTTGATTTGAACAATCTCCCGGTGTAGAGATAGTTTACTTTCAACGGTTATGCTTTGACGTCATCTTTAACTTTGTTCTTTGATCATTGTTCTTTGTGATGAAAGTGATAGTATGTTGTTGTCGCATCATGTCTACCTCAGTGCCTTTTGCTCTGTGTCTCCAAGTCATTCTTCAACATGCTCACGCTCTTTTGGCGTTGGAATTCATCTTGATGAAGTTCTTTAAGTCTTTAACTTTGTAGATTCTTTGAATTGATGAAGAATCATTTTTGTTGTGTTGCTCTTGAATAGAACTTCTATTAGTAATGATGTTGGCGTGAGCATGAGAAGAATCTGCACGATCATCCGCTCCGGAGCTTCCATAAGAAGAAAACATTTAAGCGGTTAGTAATAAGCGGATTCCGGCACTTACAAGTTTGAACTTCGAGAGTGTTAACGACATAGTGTGAAAACACAACTCTAATTCTTACAAAGGCCGTTCTGAATCGAGTCCCACAAGTGAGATAGCACGATGTACCGAAGTACACCTACGATTCAGATGAGTCATTGAGGTACACCGAAGCATCACCTCACGACTAGACCGTTTGAGACCACTAAGCGCAATCCACGGGGAGTTGCCGAAGCGACTGCTGTCAGTACGTTTGATGTTGACCTTGGCAGGAGTTTCCATTCAATCATTGAGGATCACAAATGTGAACCTCTCATAAATGTTCTCGACAGATTGCTAAGATCTGTGAAGGACTCGATAATGTATCATTGAAATTCTTATTGTTGAATATCAAGTGATGAAATGTCAAGTGTACCTAAGAGATCTTTTGATGAATCTCGTGGCTCTAGACTCAATAGTGCGTTTTGGTTTTCTGGAGCGGAGACTAGGGAGAGGGTCTCCTTCTTCAATACCAGCGATCTCTAAGAGAAAGCCAATAGTTTACTTAGGGTTCCCTGTGAGAATGAAACAAGCTTCCGTTGAGAGAAACTTGAGTGGATAAGAAGGTTTAGTGCATGCGTCCTTTGGGTCCATGGCGACTTTTAATCTTCAATACCGGCGTCACTAAATGACAACCCGTAGCATATGAATTGAACCGATTATGCGCCTAAGTTGAATAATCACGGAGGGCTATTTCTTTTCACCCTTTTCTTTGCATTTCTTTTAATTCTTCAACTCCTTCTTTCTCCGATTCTCATTTTCTCCTTTTTATAATCATACCTAAGGACTTCTAAATACTAACTATTTGTGGTGTCCTTGGGTAGATCCCTCCGACTCTGGCGGATCATAGGACGGTTATTCCTAACCTTAGTCACCTTATAACTCCATGACTAACCTATGTTGCCATAAAACCACTGATGTGAAAAATCTCTCACAGTGTTTATGAATGAAAAACATTTTAGTACCACTTTTGAGATAAGATTTTGCATAAATACTCCCCATCCACATGTGCTTAAGAGTTTTAGCGGTTAAAATGCATGATGAGGAAAGAGCGCACTTTTGAATTGATTAACTCAAGATAGACATTCCCCGAGACACGATTCGTGGCATAGTTAAAGAGTTGCATTGTTAGCTTTTAGGTGACAACTGGCTCTAGTAACTACCTTGAAGGTGTAGACAATCCTCGAAAGGTCGTCAAACCCGTCGGAGTTCATGTTTATCAAGAGTTTCTCGAATGGTACATTCTACTCGAGACAAGTCCTTTCGAGACACGTTTACATCACTAGCGAACTAGCTTGAAATTATTACCCGTCGGGACAAGTCTTTTCGAGTTACTAACAGTTAAGCATCGTCAATTCGTTGGTTAAGTCAGAAGCACACAGATTCATTTGCATTTTACACAACATATTTCTTATCACACATTTTCTCCCCTCAAAAATGGCATATTAAAGTGTTATTTTTGAAACGTTTGAGAATAAATATGACCATTTCAGTGTTGCGGGAAGAATGACCACTGTGAACAATTTGTGAACAAAGTTTCAAATACTCCCCTCAACAAGTGATATAAACGGTTGAGGTTTTGAAAATCATAAGGGGAAGTACTTGTTCTTTTGAGCAAAACCTTGAAAATGAAAGGTTTGATAGGTTTTACTCAAAAGTAAGAAGCTTTTGCTCCTTTTATAAGGATTGTGGCAAGTACCACGGGGTCCTTTATTTACAAGTGCGGGTTGTACAGCGTAATGTGTGCACAAGCCATATACATAATTAATCAAACATCCAAAATTATATGAAGGAAGCAATTCAAGGGGTACCAGGAAGTGCGGTGATGTTCCCGGAGTGTGCAGGGCGTTGAAAGCGGTTATGTTAATCTGGGTCGACCACCGACATAACTCTCCAATCGATCTGATCCCTTGAAACAACCGTTCATCAATCATTGTGATGATCCGTCTCACATCCCTCCTTTCTGAGAATTCCAGGTAGCTTAGGAGACCCAATTTTACGGGTATATCCTTCAACTGTATGCCAATCCATCCCTAACCGCTTCAAAGTATGATCCCGAACTTGTGGAGTTCGCTACGCCATTAAGCGGTTTCTTTGAAGTTCACTCTGGTAAACAACGCCGAAAGGTTTCTTGATGAGTGTATATTGAGATAGGTGGTTGATATCGGGAAGATCAAGCTTTGGAGGAGTGAAGTTGACACGCGTCGGATAAGATTCAACAGCCATTGAGATCTTCTACACGTTCCTTGATGACAATCCGTCTCATGAAGATGAGAAGTGACTTGATAAATTAGCGTGTCTTGCGGTTGAGAATTGTCTCATGCGACCTGTACCTTGGCAAGGTACATGTCTTGATGTCATTGAGAGACAAATTCTCAAAGTCACCTCGAGAGAAAGCATAGTCTCATTCATCTTGTCGTTTGACTACGATCTTCTTTAGGAATGTGTAGTCCCACTTAGGCGAAAGGTCAACGTGTATGATGGCAACGATATCCTTAGAACTATACACGCATGTTGAGACTTACGAACTGGCGGCCGGTAGTAGATTCGATGGCGTTCGGCGATGATGAATCCCATACTATGCATCTCGGTCGTATGCTTCCACTGTGTTGGAGAACAAGTGATTGGCACGTTCCTCAATGGCTATGCGGTTTGAGTAGGCAGTTTGCGGGGAATGGAAGTGTCAATGATGTAGCGTATTTTCTTGAATCATCGCCACCGTGTAAAAGAAAATCCAAGTCTTTGTTGAAGAAATATCGGAAAGGAATCCTTGGTTCAGCTGGTTGGCCAAGTGTTGGTAGAGGTTTGGTCCAATCGGTGTAGTATGGAGGGTTGTCCCTTTGTGTGAAGTCAATGTTTGCTTAGGGTTGAGCCAATCCATTTGGTTAGACATAGCTCGAGCAATGTTTTCAAGGTGATATTCGACCTCGAGGGCACTTTTAGAGCTGTCTTTTAGAAGTTGAAATGCTTCATTCTTGATTCGCTTCAACTCAGATTTCGTCATTTTCTTCACATGGAACTTTTCTTGCGAGAATTTTAGCATGCTCCAATGTAGAACCGTCTACCAAATCTGACCTTCTTCGGGTAGGGAGTGTTGTTAAAAAGATTAGCAAACCATTCAAATTCCTTTGTTTTATCGTCATCTAGCCATGATACGACGTCGGTCTGAGGCGTCTTCTTCTTCTTCTTTTTCGAAGGCCTAGATGATGATTACGGTTTCGAACTTGTTTGGGAGAGGAGGGTTGTTGTAGGGGCTCAAGGACCTCTTCATCGTCACCACCCGTATACTCAAAGTGATCATCGGTTTTCTGAGTCGGGGGTGGTAACTCGGAATCGTCCGAGGTTTTTCAAGTAGAAGAACGAGGAGGAGATTTTTGTTGAGCAGGAGGCCGTTGTGGAGGAGGTTGCATCAAAGAAGATTCACCAGACTGCTTCGACGTTTAGGTGCAGAGTCTTTATCCTTATCCTTGTCTTCGTCGTCTCTAGGGCGTTTAGACTTTTCAGCTTCGAATCTACAAGCTTCTTGAAGTTGGTAGTCGAGCAATGCTTGAAACAGCTTTCCTTCATCAGAAGTAAATGTCCCAGATCGTGAGACATTTGTGTGACAAGCTTGGCCACCAATTCATTATCCGAGAAAACTACCGGATCGGTTGGATTGATTGTGACGGTTAAGGGCGTTGATCGAATAGTTTGCTTGGCGATCTGCATAAGATTTGGATAAAGTTGTTTGGTGAACAACTCCTTTGTGACTTTAGGAACGCATACTCGAAGGTACTTTTAGTGTAGCCTTGATCATTTCGTTCAGTTCCTCTTGACGGCGATTTTTCATGAATTCTGAACAAACTTCCTTTCTCCTTTCATCTTTTCATGCTCGTCATACAGATGTTGTATGTGATCAGCAAAGAAATTCAGCTTTTGTTGAGCACGTTTTTCTTTCTGACTTGTTTGACAGCTTTGGTAATCCGTTCATGAGCTTGAGAAATCCAAGATTTAGATGGTTTCTTCACGGATTTGGATGATGATTTGGTTGACTTCTTTGATGGTGGTGGTGAGGAGTGAGAAGACGAATCTGATGATGAAGAGATATGAGGAGACTCTGGATCCTTCGGAGGTTCAGAGGTTTCTTCCTTTGATCGTACAGGACTATCTAGAAGAAACGTATCATAATCAACATCTTTATCTTTTTCGGACTTCTCGGTTTCCGGTTCCTCAAACTCATATTCGATAGTATCCTCCACAAGCTTTTGTTGTTGCACAAGAGTGGTGGCACCAGCTCCTTATCGGGTTGATTAACGCGCATCGGAGATGGTTCAGAGTAGACAGCACCACTTGATCCTCCGGGACCACCCATTTGGTCTTTAGCAAATTCTTCACTTTGTGTTTGGTCTAAGGAATTTGATCGTCTTCTTGTAGACATTTTCCGGTGGCTCTTTATCACTCTCCGAGCTTTCATCATAAGGTACAAGTACAGAAGTCTTCCCTTTTTCTTTGTCAGCTGGCGGACTTGGAGGTTTAGCTGCTGAAGGAGGTGTTACGGTTGCAGATTCAGAGTAGGTAATCTCTTCATCTGTGTCAGTACCTTCAGAGCTTTCGTCCACAAGCTTTCTTTGCGGTTCAGGTGTGGGAATAGGTTCAGCTTCCTTTACGGGAACAATCCTTTAACGAGGAGGATTCCTTTTGGGAAGCTTCCTATAAATATCTGTACTTGTGACACTTCCAGCACTGCCTCTTCGGGTCCTCCGAGTAGGTGTACCAGAAGATTTTTCATCAAGATGACCAACTTTGCCTTCTTTTACGGCTAACCGATACCTTTTATATGTTTCAAGCTTTTGATTTCGGTAGTTAGAAGGTGATCGGTAATACCGTACCCAGTTTCTTTGTTGACGATTCTTTGATTCTGACAGATAATATGGGTTCAGTCAATATGTCGTGATTATCTGGGTCATTGAGCCTCATGGGGATATCGGGATGAAGTCCAAGTGCTCTCTGGATCAACAGTTTGGTGTATCTGACATAGGGAATCTTGGAGCCAAGCTTCTTGTGAAATAGGATCATGTCCTCCCATATCGTGTGCTTTCGATTTCAATGTCTTTCTTGTTGATCAACGACCAGAAAATTTGCAGTTCCATGAGCTTGGGATGCTCATAGCCACCGTCCGCACCGAGACCGATTTGGTGAAGATCATGTAGAGTGTTCTCCATGGTTGAGGAATATACTTCAGCTCCACGTGAGAGTGCTTAGTAATGATTCATGAAGCTTCATCATAACCAATATCTATCAAGAATTTCGGGGCTGTCTCTTGAGGGGTAGCAAAGAAGTCGGTTGGAGCGATGTCGGGAATGATGAGAACAGCCCGTAAGTCAGCAGGAGTGATAGTGACTTGTTTGTGATTAAGTGTCACATTCACCGCACTTTGACCAGTGATCCTCTGCATAGAATCCCAGAATTGTTGAATGTAGACCTCTGGAACTGTGGCGGAGTGTGAGAGCATGTTCTGGTAGGGATGATTCCTGAGAATATCCACTGCAATGAGACAAGAAGATTCTCAGCATGTGAGGGTGTCAAAGTCAACCCTAAGGTTGTTCTTTCCAATCTTTCTCGGATAACCCTCTGGAAAGATATCGGCAATTGTAAGAACTTCTGATGCATCCACATTCATTTGTTCAGCCATGTCGTGATCTGAAATAACATTAGCCAAAAGAACCAACATATCGAAAGACATAGTGTTAGTCAACAGAAGGTCTTATTGTCTAGTTATTGAATGTACAGTGTCAATGATTGTTACGAGTCCTAAGTCACTTGTTTGTCTAATAGTTCAATGACGTCGTGAAATGTTTCGTGAGTTAGTTAACTTTAGGTTTTAAAGTTTATGTTATCACTTATTGGTTCACAACATATTAACCGTTTAAGTTTATTAGTGACATTATTGGATTCGTGACGATATGATTAGTTTATTTACAAGTTTGTACACGTAACAATTCATTATGAAGGTCAATCCGGGCTTAAGCGTAGTTTTGGCAAAGTTAAGCGTAAGCGAGAGATGATATACGCGTAGAGCAAAGCTTACGCGTAGGATCCTAACTTACGCGTAGAAATGTTACGCGTAGGAAAAAGGGGACCTTATGCGTAGGGCTTACGCGTAGGCGTATATATACCTTACGCGTAAGGCTTACTCGTAAGAGTAGACCTTATGCGTAGAGGTCACTGTTTACGCATATCCTTCACAGGATACGCGTAGTCCCATTGTAGAACCTTACGCGTAATGGTTATGCGTAGAATTATTCTTACGCATAACTTGACTACGCGTAGGGTAATCCTTATGCGTAGAGTTTCAAATGACCTTGATTCTGAATATTATGCGTAGCAAGACCTGAAATAAGTTCATCAAATCATTAACATTAACACAAAACATCATTTTATCAACAAGTTAAGGCATGAACATTCATAACACAGTTATGCGTAGAAATTTATACGCGTAGGTCAAAACCCTAAGGTTTAAGACTTACGCGTATCATTTCTAGCCATGGGATATGCATCAAACAAATTCTGGTAGGTCTAGAGTGTTGTTAGAGTCTTTAGGCCAAGTATTAACATCTAATTCGTTGTAAATCAAAATTACCCAAAGTTATGAACTTTAAACCCTAACTTCAAATTGTCAAACAATTAGTGTTTCTGGGTGGTTAACAACCATGGAAATCATCAATTCAACCTCATATGACCATAACCCAACAATCTTTTAGACCAAAACACTTCACATTTGGAAAAACCCAAATCGACTCATAAACCCTAATTTTCAAAAATCATTAATAAGTGTTTCTGGGTGGGTTTTAATGGTTAAAATGGTGTACTTGATGTATAAGAAACGTTTTGACACTATCCATATAACTAAAAACACACACATAATGATTATGTGTTCATACGCTTATGCGTAGAACACATAATCACGCGTAACACACTTTTTAGCCGTTGGATTTGCATGAGATTAAAAACCTTAGCTTAAGAACATGTTAAGATCATTAAAACACTTACAAAATGATGATCAAAACAACGGATTTCTTGGTTCAATCTTAGGCGTAGGATGAATATGGTTGTGTGTATTAAATGTGAAGTAAAAAATAGGTGGGAGGTGTTTTTATTAAAAATAACTTTAACATTTTGACAGTTTTAGTCCCTCCACCTTTTCCTTTTTCAAACAAAGCCATTTAACTTCCATTTTGGTTACCAAACAAAGTTTTAGGAAAGGAACTTTGACGACACTCCCCCTCGACTTAAGAAATAATGAAAGGTTATAAATTTAGTCCGAGGAGTGTCATTGTACCAGAAACTTTACCACCATTTGTTACAAGAAACAACCGAGATAAGATAACATGCAAGTACACATATGATTTGAAACAGTTAAAGTTATAATTTTCTCCCCCTCAACACTTGATCGAAAAAATACTGAATTTTGAAAGATTATAGTGTTGAAGAAAGAAATGTACTTGCCATGTTGAAAGAAAAATAGATTAGAAGAATATTTTTGTTGTTTTATCGGGTTTTATATTTTTGTATTTTGTTTTTGAAAAATTATTTACAAAAGAGATTTTGGTGTTTGACAGGTTTTTAAGACTGTTTTAGGAGGTCATCCAATTCCTCTTGAGTCAAACACCTCATACCAATCCGGTGGACCAACTCATTAAACCTAGCGGGAGGCAAGGCTTTGGTGAGAAGATTTGCCAATTGGTATTCTGTACCCACAAAATATAATTCAACAGTACCATGTTCCACGTGGTCCTTGATGAAATGATATCGAAGATCGATGTGCTTTGATTTCGAGTCTTTGAACTGAGTTGCACGAGATCGCAATAGCACTCCGATTGTCGCAGACATCGGGATTCTGTCAAATACGTAACCATAGTCTTTGAGTTGTGTTCTCATCCAGATGACTTGAGCACAACACGCGACATGGCTACATATTCTCGCCGTTGATGACAGCGATGTACAATCCTGCTTCTTTGATTGCCAAGACACCAGGTTTATCACCAAGAAATTGTAAAGCTCTGAAGTACTTTTCCTGAGTCTAAGCATCCCGTGGTCGGCGTCAAAAAGCGATTAGTTCAAAACCAGAATCCTTCGGATACCGGATCCCCAAGTTAATGGTTCCCTTTATGTATCGGAGGATTCTTTTAGCCTCGAGAGGTGGGTTTCAGATTGGTCGCGATGCCGATAGCGGGAGCATAGATAATCGGCAAAGACAATATCCAGTCTGCTAGCTGTTAGATACATGAGAGACCCAATAATACTACGGTATTTTGTAGGGTCCACTAATTTCCCATGTAAATCAGCATCTAGCTTCTTGGTATGAGCCATTGGTGTGGCATAGGTGTCACAAGTTTTCATTCCAAATTTGTTTAACAATTCAAGGGCATATTTGGACTGACTCAAGAAAATACCACGGGGTGATTGATGAACTTGCGTCCGAGAAAGAACGTGAGTTCACCCATCATGGACATTTCAAAATTTTTCTTCATTAGTTTTGCAAAAGCGATTGAAAACTTTTATGTGTAGACCCAAAAATGATGTCATCCACGTAAATTTGAACAATTAAGATATGTGCCCGTGATATTGTATAAAAAGAGTTGGGTCAACCGAACCTTTGGTGAAATTATTAGCAATGAGGAAAGATGATAGCTTATCGTACCATGCCGAGGAGCTTGTTTGAGACCATACTGAGCTTTGTTCAGGTTTGTAGACATGGTTCGAAACTCGGGATCAACGAATCCATCGGTTGGTGACATAAACCATTTCTTTAAGTTGTCCATTGAGAAACGCAGCTTTGACATCCATCTGATAGACCGTCATATTCATATGAGCCGCGAACGCTAGAAATATCCGAACAGCTTCAAGACGAGCAACCGGAGCAAAAGATTCTTCAAAGTCTATTCCCTCTTCGGCGATAACCCTTAGCCACCGGACGTGACTTATTCGGATAACATTTCCTTCAAAGATCCAATTTGTTTTTCCAAATCCATTTTAGACCAATGGCGTAGACCCCTGTTGGTCTTTCAACAGTTCCCATACTTCAAGACGTTTGAATTGGTTGAGTTCTTCTTGCATGGATTCAATCCAGGTTGTCTTTTGTCATTGCGTCTTTGATGTTTTAGGTTCAGATTGGCAGACGGTGAGTGCATAAATGCAATGTTCACCGTCTGTGTGAAGACGTTGTCTCGTAACGACCGGTTGATTCGGGTTGCCAATAATGTTTTCCAGAGGATGGTCTTTCGTCCATCTATGTGTGGAGGGTTGATGTTGATATACATTGTGCGATTCGAGGATTCAAATGGTTTGTTGAAGATTCCGCGACATCAGTGCGCAGCGATCTCATTAGCAAACGGGTTGAAGAACGCATTTGGATCAAAATCTGCAGGTGGGGGTACTTCATTCGAATATCATCACCGAATCATCATTGTTGGAAGCGATTTGTTCAACTATTGTGTTGGAGTCAATTGGTGTAGGTGCATCTTCAACAGTAGTTGTTGTAGCAGGTGTATCATGTATAAGAGTATTATCGGGTTGAGCAAAGCGGATACACCGAGCACGCTTCATCAATATCGTCACGAACAACGGAGCAAATAACCTTTCCATTTGTTGACGAGTAAGTCGGGGCTTTGTTCAGATGATGATGGGGTTTGAGGGAAGTTTAAGCGGTTGTGTCCGGGTTCCAAGCTGTTATACTCAGAAGCCATTTCCGTAAGTTCATCAAAATGAGCATGAATCGTTCCATCACCTGCTTTGTACGACGATTCCAGATTCGGAAACCTTTTGAATTATCACAGTATCCGATAAAGACTCCAATGTCGGCTTTGGCTTTGAGCTTTCCAAAGTCATCACGATCATTATTCGGATAGCAAAGAGATCCAAATACATGAAAGTGTTTTAGATTCGGTTTTCTGTTATGGACGAGCTCGAAGGGTGTTTTGTTGTGGCGTTTTGTAATCATAGAACGGTTTTGAGTATAGCATGCAGAGATACAGCTTCTGCCCATAAGTAATCTGGAAGTTTAGCATTGATTAACATTGTTCTTGCAGCTTCCACTAACGCTCGGTTTCGTCTTTCGACAACTCCGTTTTGTTCGGTGTATGCGTGCAATAGATGTTTGATGTCTTTGAATTCCCCTTTCTCATAGAATTCACGAAGGTTTGGTTAACAAATTCAGTGCCTCTATCCTGCTTACGATTATGCGAGCGGTGTTGCGTAGTGAACTTGTATTTTCATAAGAAAGGTGATGATCATCTGTGGAGCTTGATCTTTGCTTCAAAGAAAGTAGACCCAAGTCCAGCGTGAATAGTCATCAACAATTACTAAGATGTAGCGTTTGCCATTGATCGTTTGCACGCGAATCGGGCCACACAAATCCATGTGAAGAAGATGAAGCACATGCTTTGAGAGCGTGTTCCACCTTTGAAGGAAAATGAGCACGAGTGCTTTTGCCTTGTTCACAAGGTGAGCAAAGGTGATCTTTAGAATACCGAAACCGTGGAAGTCCTTCAACTAGTTTGTGTCGAGCAAGGTTGGTGATGGTTTGAAAGTTTAGATGTGAGAGACGACGGTGCCATAGCCAGATTTTGTTGATGTTGCCTTTGAAAGTAAACATATGGGAGATGAAGCAACCATGTCTTTCATAGAGATAGTGTAGAGACTAGAATTACGCGATCCGGACATAAGGTCATTTCCTTGTAGATCACGAATGAAACAAGTTTTCTCCGGAAAGCAACCTCCAAATCTCCATCACAAAACTGACCTACCGAAAACAGATTATGACCGAGGCCTTCCACATAGTAAACCCCGCTAATTTCGATGTTCCCATTGACATAGTCTCCGTAGCCCATGATAGCTGCGAAGTGATCATTCCCGAACGACGGCCAATGAACTTTGCAGTAAAGTTTGATAACAGTTTAAGATTGCCTGTCATGTGTCGGGAACATCCGCTATCAACAATCGAGAGAATGATCAGTATCACGCATTACACACACGACACGGATGGAATAGAAGTAGATGTGGAACCCGAAATGTTAGAGGGTTCCGTAGCGGTTATAGTAGATATACACACATCAATAGCTTTAGGTATCCACTTAAATCCTAGTGTGTTATATATCCATTTCGGCCATCTCCAACTAGTATTTGCTTTAGTCTTAGTGAATGCACTAGGTGGTACTACATTCCTAGGAGGTGACACTGGAGCTACAGGGACAGAAATGCGTTTCTTAGAATCTAAAGATGGCGGTCTACCAAGCACAAACTTAGAAAGATTAGTGGGCCTAGAGGTATTCCTGTTCTTAGGATTCCTTAAACGAGAGATGATAGCTTTAGCAACACATTTATCATGGCAATCGAATTCATACTTTTATCACAAATAACACAAGGTGCATCGATGAATATCAAAAGTAGTTAACGGTTTAGCATTCGTTACATCACTATTTCTATTACATTTGCCGAACGCAATATCTATAGTGGAGGCAACGTGAGTCTTATTCATAGTCCTAGGGTGTTCTTCTACTTTAGCATTCTTGATTGATCTTTTCTTAGGTCGCAACTTCCTATTCTTCGATTGAGTGCTCCTAGGCGGTGAAGTGCGGACGTTTGGAAAAGGCTCAACTATTCTGTTTCAGTAGAAGGAAGCACGTTAGCTACTTGTGATTTGGCAGTAGAGATTCTAGGTTCATGAGTACTAAGTGTTACTGGGGCTAATCTCTTAATGATGGTTGGCGGAAGTTGTTCATACTTTCCTAACATTTCTCTTAACTTGAGGATAGTGTGAATCGGATCTTGATTTTCAGACCGAACATTTCCAGCAAAATGCATAACTTCTTTAGTGTGTGCAAGATAATGATCAAGTTCATTTGATGCTTCATCACGAGTCTTTTTGAGTAAATCAAATATGACACCATATTCCTTTTTAACTTTTAAAAGTTCTTGTTCATATTTTGAGATTTGACACTTAAAAGACACGTTTTGATCATCCAATTGCTCAATTTTATGATCAGAAGATTTTGCACGCAATGGCGATTTTGTGTTGAAAATCATGTTGTTGATCGTGAATATCTTTTTGACACCAATTAAGACGACGAATTGCATTTGAAAGTTCGTTTGACAATCGTTTGTTTTCAACTTTTAAGGACTCGATCGAAGCACATTATCGGTGTTCTCAACATTTATCACGTAATCAACGATATCGAGAGATATAATCAAATGCATATGACAAAGAATTCTCTAGCACAACATTATGGACATCGGCACAGATGACATCTTCCAAGAGTCGATCAACATCTTTTCTCAACTTTTCTTTTTCGTTTAGTGTTAGAAATAGATGTTTCTGTTTTCTCGAAAACGACCTTCATCACTCCAAGTTCCTTATGAAAATCCTTTTCCCGGGCTAATGCACAATTTTTCAAATTTTTAACGTTAGGTAAAAGATTTTTCGGAAAAATGTCTCTTTGTTCTCGCGCAGAGGCGATTGAAAATGATCAATTTTGATTTCAGAACAATATTCTATCTCATGTTGTAAAATTTTGAGGTCAGCCATGAAGATGTCAAAATATCTAAGAATTTTTCGATTTTCGGGTTTTGAATTTACTTCACTGATGGAAGGTAAAGGACCATAAATTTGTGCATAATCGGGTTGGGGATTAACATTAGAAGACTCAGGTGTTTTGATGATAACCCTTGGTGTGTTAGAAGAATCCGTTGGTGTGACGAAAGTGACCGCTTTTGAATAGTTAAAAGGTTTGTTGTAAACAACTTTTTCTAATTTTGATCGACTCTCGTCTTATGCATCTAATTCCTCTTGACGATGATATTCAACAACACTCATAACAAAATTATCAACTTTATATTCGCGGAAACTTCGAGGATTTGGTTTGAACGCTTTTGTTGAAAGCTTAGGTTTGTAATCAGCAAGATTCGGTCCATATCCATTTGGATTGGGTTTTAAAGTAAACTTTTCAATGGTCGTGACCGACTCGCCATGTTTGTAAACAACAGTTTTAAACTCTTTAAGTTTGTTTTGCAAGCCGATGATTTCTTCAAGATGATCATCTATTCGTTTCGTTGAATGCTTTTTGTATGCAGAGAACTGTTTTTGACAAGTTAACAACTCACCCTTAGCTTTTTGATTTTCCAAGGTGAGAGCGTTAATTTGCTTTTTATGTTCATGTTTGCTTGTTCTATTTCGGACAACAAAGCATTCTTCGAAACGGCTAGATCACGCATCTGTCTTTCTAAATATTTTTCGTTTTGATAAGATTTGGCAAAGGCGGCTTCAAAACCGTTTTCACGTTTTTCTTGAGTTTTGAAAAAGTTGAGTTGCTTTTGTAAACATTCAAAATCCTTGGTTAACAATGCATTTTTGCATTTCAAGTCCTGATTAATGGCATGACATTTTTCCACTATGGTTTGTTGGTCTTGTATTAAGCGAGCAAAATCTGGATGAGGCAAAAGTTCGGCGTGTTCAACGTGAGTCTCAACATGATCATTCCTGAGATCTTCAAGTATAACCACGGAGTCAATTTGATTATCAAGGGAAACCGTTTGGTCATCTTGATCGTCAAATATAACTACGGGTCTAGTTGAAAATCGTCGGAATGAGATGTGGATGGCTCATTTTGAACATTCGAGTCTTGCCGGATTCGGATGTTGGCGGAGATAGTAGATCGAGATGAATATGGTTTGTTGGTACCGAGACAAGCCATCAGATTCATACACTGGGCCTGTGTCACTCATGTGTAACTCATGCATATTAGCCATCAACATAAGCATTGGCTGCAAGTCCTCCATATCATCATCTGAGTCTGCATTTGCCATAAAACTCTGTTCTTTGTCCGTGAGAGATCCACCAGCTTCATCCTTAAGAGCCAAAAGAAGAGCCTCTTTGAAATAAGCACGGCCCCTAGTCCTTGGCTTTGGGCATGCATTAGCCAGGTGTCCCTTCTCATTGCGGTTGTAGCATCGAAGACCATTCAACCCATTCTGAGCATTTCCCTGTTCCACCACTGGAGCTCGATTGTTATTCCTACTCACAACATTAAACCCTTGACCACCGCCCATATGACGACCATAACCACGATGCTAAACTTCAACTCGTCCATTGTTTACAATAGCTTGATTCCTTGTATTAGATGAGGAGCGAATACGGTTGTTGGATTTGTTGGTATAACGGCTAAAGGCATTAGCAATCATAGCAAATCCTTGTTGCAATGCTTCGAGCGGATCGGATTCCTCATTAGCTTCAGCTTGAGCATTGTTGTTGTTGTATGGAACCAATTGAGTTTGTTGAGATGGAGGTTGTGAAGGATCATGTGGTGTGATTGTAGCAGTTGGTTGAGTTCTGGTTGAGGAGAATAACTGTTTTGAGCATATAAGGCAAGTTGTTGATTTTCGGATGTGTCGGTGGAGCAATTTGAGCACGGAGAATCCTTTCCCTATCAACTTCCTTTTCATGAGGCTTCAAGTAATCGTACAATAATCCATATGTAGATTGATGCATGTTTTTCGCTTGACGGAGAAAAATGACATACTTCTCCCATTCAGGACCAAGACTACTCAGGAACTTTGTATTCACTGCAATTTTGGGCATATTGATGTTGTGTTTATCCAAATCATTGATGATGTCTGAAAATCGGTGATGATAGGACTCGAGTGTCTCTCCAGGTTCAATCATGAAGTGTTCATAAGCCAAGTAAATTTTGGATTCCAAATCTTCTGATTGAGTACAGACCCTTCCATAAGAAGACGAATATGATCCCACATTTTCTTTGCAATCTTTTGAGCATCAACACTACGAAGAATTAGGTTTGGTAATCCTAGGAGGATATATTCCATTGCAAGCTCATCTGCTTCATAGTGTAGAAGTTCTTGAGGATTCAAGTCTGCAACAGTAGCAATGTTCGTTTGTTCATCTCTTGGTGGAATGGCATTTGGATCTCCGGGTACAATGACAATAGGCATCTCAAATGGACCTTCCAAGATAACCTTCTTTAAGAACTTTCCATGTGGCTTCTTTAGATCACAAAACCTAAAGAACCTTATCACCCATTGATCGTAGTTTCCTGGAGTGAGCATTGGAGGTCTATCAAGTGATCCAGCCTCATGAATTGATTGTTGGTTGCTTAAAGTTTCAAACATCTTTGCAAACCAAGTGGGTTCCCTCATAGTGATCCTTGATGGATGTTGATTAACGTCATTTGTGTACGGTTGAACTTGAAGACTTGGTGGTGGTTGAACCATTTGAGGTTGTGGATTTGCAGCAAGTTGTGGAGTATGTTGTTGGTTAAATTGTTGTTGATAAATTGCTTGTTGTTGATTCCATTGTTGATGTTGTGGAGTTAGTTGTTGTTGTCATTGAGGATAAGTGTAAGGGAAATAGTTAGAGTATGGTGGTTGTGACATGTTGAAAACTTGTGTTGGTAAATATGGATCTTTGTAGTCGAATGAACCTTTGTTGATGAAGTGTCCTTAGGCGTAGAAGAAACAAGAACCAAGTAGCACTTATGCGTAAAAACACCAAAGTTACGCGTAACAATAAGGAGTTACGCGTAGGATTTAGCTTACGCGTAAGTAGGAAAAAGCACTAAAGTTAGGCGTAGACAAAAGTTAGGCGTAGAAAGTTAGGCGTAGGATTTTCTTATGCGTAAGACTAGGCTTAGGCGTAGGAAAGATCTTAGGCGTAGGATTTCTACGCGTAAGCTTATGCTTATGCGTAATTTTAGGGTTTTGCCCAAATGATCTTTTACACTATCACATTGCAAAAGATATCCAAAGTCGACGTATTTTCGGACTTATCCAAGTAAGAAAACACGGAATAAACCACGAAAATGAAGATCAAACCAAGGAGGCACTTACGCGTAGTTTTAGGGTTTTACTACGCGTAGAAATGCTCGTAACTTCGATTCTGTCCAAAAGTGTTTCTAAACCAGTTTTTGTGTGATAAAGTAGCTTCAATAACACCAAAATACACAAAAGTGTGAAACTTGATGAACCAAAGCCTCTAAAACAGTTACGAGTAGGATAGAACCCTCGTTCAAAAACTCGATTAAAAACAACTATCCACGGATAAAGTTTGAAACTTTTTGCCAAAAACAAGTATTTTAACACCTTAAAACATTGAAAGTACAAGAATCTTGGATTAAATAGTGTAAAAAACAAGTTTTTAAGCGAACCAAAGTGTCACTCACTTTTACGCGTAAGACCACGAAAAAAAACCTTCAAAAACAAACTTGTTCACCCAACTATTTGGCGATTGATACCACTGTTAGGTCACAAGGTTTACCACACAAGCTTATAAGAAAGAGATAAGGCGATTGAACAAGTAAAACCCACACACACACACGATATACTATAGACGGTTTACGCGTAGGTGATATGTGAAAGAGATAATAACTTGAACAACCAACCTTCAAATGAAGGTTTACATAAGGTATTTATAGGCAAGGAGCTAGGGCAACACTCCTACTCCTTCCCTTTCTCCTATGGGCTTGGGCCTAAGCTCATGGGCCTTCTACATAAGCTTAAGGCTAATAACAAACATAAAGGCCATAATAAGCTAACTATTACATATGTGTAACTAACACTTGAATAAGGTTTAGGAGTGATTCCAACAACACCGTAATGTATCATACTTGTCACTCATACCTTTTATATGTATCGAACATTTTTTTTTTTTTTTTGCTATTCTATGTACTAAACTTGTTTTTATTATATTTTTCGTGTATTTTGCCCATCATTTTTTGCTAGTATATGTATTATAGTTGTCATAAAATATACAAAAAAATAAAATAAAATCAAGTTTAGTACATAGAATAGCAAAAAAAATTATTCAATACATATAAAAGATGCAAGTGACAAGTATGATACATTATTATGCCTTTAGCCCATTTAATTACTAACAAAACCCTAATTAATTAAACCATATATCGCCCAATTAACATGTAATCAAAACACGTAACAATTACTACGTAATAATCCATTGATCTATGATAACACATGCATGGTTTTATCATGGATTCCACATAGTCCACTTTATCACATAATCAAGTTCCCAAGATACGGATACATTTAATGCCATAACACGAATTATACATTAATTAATCACATAAAGTTGCATGTAACTTAGGGTTTCTACAATTTGCAAAACCTAAATTTTTATTTAACTAAAAACGACATTCGGCCTTCAAAAAAAAATTAGGGTTTCAATTTTTCAAACCCTAGAAATCGACTAACATGCAACAATCAAATAAAGATTCAATTTTATGTGTTTTGGTAATTAAATACACAATATTAACGGCTCTGATACCAATGTTGGAATTTATATATCAAGACAACTCATAATATAAACAAGTAAACATCAAATCACATAGCGGAAGTCTAAGAATTATAATATTTGTAATTTAATTAATCGAAAACTAAAGAAAGCGTACCTTTTAGAAATTTCAAGCTAAAATGATTAAATCAAGATGTAAACCCTAAATTAGGCTTTATGTTGCTCGACCCTATACCTAAGTTGAACCAAACAAAGCACAAACACAAGTGGTGTTGTCTTGCGTTCTTGTACACAAATACTACTAGTGATTCGATGCGAATGCTAGGTTCTTGATCACAATATAATAGCCAAACACTTCTGTTACGCTCAAGGTCAATCGCAAATCCCTTCGTGGGGTTTCACTCGTCGACCAAGGAATAAGATGGGAGAAGAGAAGAAGTTTGACCTTCTATTGAAATCAAGTGTACCAAAGGATGAATACACATGGATGTATTTATACCCGTATGGTAGAGATCAAGTTTACAATTGTTTCCCATGTCGGATCCCCTTTTTCGGCCGAATATAAGCCCAAGAGAGGGTTTTTAGAACCTTCTCTTCGCTTGTTTCCTAGTCTTCGTATCCCTTTAATATTTAACGACCGTTAGTCAATTCCTTTAGTCTTTAATTGTGAATTAATAATTAACTATACATTTATATATTAATTAGTTTAACATCGATTCTCATACATAAAGTGTGCAATCTCGTAGTCTCATATTCGAATCCGATCATACATATATTAATTTATATCCATAAACTTAACAACAACTACCACCGACAATCCGGTGAAGTCCCAAGAAAGTTTGTCAAGCCCCGCAATAGATACTGTAACGACCGTTGTACCATATAATAAAGATGATAAATCTTCTTAATTCAATTCCTTTCAGAAACGACCTCAAGTTTTTGTTGTAGTTTTATTCTGTTTAACTGTTACAGAAATAATATATGAACCTAAACTTAGGCCTGATTGTAGGCGAAAAAACAAGTGTCCGCATCTTGATGTAGTCTTCTATCTCCTACTAAGTTTGTATTATCTTTGTTTAAATTATCCTTTTATGCAATATGTAATCAGTTTTTAATCAATAAAATTGTATTGTTTCCAAACAAGTATACCCGAACCATGCTTAGGCTTTCTCTCCCGAGTAGTCGAAACTATTTTAGGTAGTGTAAAAATCAAAGAAAGGGCACTCTTTGAAACGGAGTATTTTGTGGGGAATGCATGAAGCTATATAACTTTGAATTTATTTATCAGTAGAGTATGAAAGTCGAAATGAAACCACAACCCAAAGGTGTTCGAAAGTCTTCACCTGATTGGTCCACACCACACAAATTCTTACAGTACTATATACAGTCAACAATAGCTAATTAACTTTGAACCCCATTTCTTTCATTGGTCCCTACAACAGTCCATGAATCCTTGTCCCTCTTTATTATTTTTGGGTTCAAATTTAACAATAATCTGATTATCAAACTGTAGAACATCATATATGATTATATGAATAAGAGTAAACTCCAAAATACATCCATGTGGTTTACCTCGTTTCGCACCATACATCCCTCTCGCAAAAGTTTCAACAGATACATCCCTCCGTTAGTAAAGTTGACACAAATACATCCCTCCGTTAATAAAATCAGTTACTGAGGACTAACGGTGCAAATATATCACCGTTATCTCACATTCGTTAAGAGATATTTACGTTAATCGTCCTTGTGGCAAGGAACAAATTGCAACCAAAGTCCCTATTTAAAGTTAAAGTTATTTGCATAAATGGTCCTTGTAGTTAGGCGGTCAAGTGCCACGTGTCACACCATAGTAGTGCCACGTGTCATCGTCGGGTCGGGTCGTGGTCAAAATGGGTCGGGTTGCCACATGGACCAATGAGGTGGTGCCACGTGGCATTGGTAATATATATCACCAATTTGTCACCCCTGGATTCGAACCCAGGTCATTTGGGTGAGAAGCAAGGCTTTGCCCAATTGGGCTAAGCATATCTTCAATTATATTTCCCTACATTTAATACATAACCTTTTCTAAAATTTAAGAGCCCAATTGTTCAATTTAGTTTTTGGTCTATTAATTTACGGAGTTATATGGACTGTAAAAAATAAATAAATATACCGTCGGACTCGTTTTTTCTTTTCAATGGTATGCTCGGGAATTTTTCGACTTCCGTTTGAACCTCGAAAAATGAGAAAATCATCGTTTTTTCTTTGTTTTCGCATTTTTCGAGGTCCCAACCAAGTCGAAAAAAATTCCCCGAGCATATCTTCGGGCTCATTTTTTTGTGCTCTTTCCAATGGTATGCTCGGGAAATTTTTTCAACTTCGTTTGAACCTCGAAAAATAAGAAAATCACCATTTTTTCTTTGTTTTTGCATTTTTCGAGGTCCCAACCAAGTCGAAAAAATTCCCTGAGCATACTTCTTTTGTGCTATTTCAATGGTATGCTCGGGAATTTTTTAGTTTGAACCTCGAAAATCGCGAAAATCATCGTTTTTCTTTGTTTTCGCATTTTTCGAGGTCCCAACCAAGTCGAAAAATTCCCGAGCCTTCGTTGTTTTGTGCTCTTTCAATGGTATGCTCGGGGAATTTTTTCGATTTCAAACGAACCTCGAAAAATGCGAAAACAAAGAAAAAACGATGATTTTCGCATTTTTCGAGGTTCAAATGAAGTCGAAAAAGTTCCCCGAGCATACCATTGGAAAGAGCACGAAAAAACGAGCCCGAAGGTATGCTCGGGGAATTTTTTCGACTTGGTTGGGACCTCGAAAAATGCGAAAACAAAGAAAAAACGATGATTTTCGCATTTTTCGAGGTTCAAACGAAGTCGAAAAAATTTCCCGAGCATACCATTGGAAAGAGCACGAAAAAACGAGTCCGAAGGTATATTTATTTATTTTTTTACAGTCCGTATAACTCCGTAAATTAATAGACCAAAAACTAAATTGAACAATTGCCTTAAATTTTAGAAGGGTTATGTATTAAATGTAGGGAAATATAATTGAAGCTATGTTTAGCCCAGTTGGGCAAAGCCTTGCTTCTTACCCAAATGACCTGGTTCGAATCCAGGGGTGACAACTTGGTGATATATATTACCAATGCCACGTGGCACCACCTCACGGTCCACGCAACCCGACCGACCCGACTTTACCGACCCCGACCCGATGACACGTGGCACTACTATGGTGGTGACACGTGGCACTTGACTGGCCTAACTACAAGGACCATTTATGCAAATAACTTTAACTTTAAATAGGGACTTTGGTTGCAATTTGTTCCTTGCCACAAGGACGATTTATGTAAATATCTCTTAACGAATGTGAGTTAACGGTGATATATTTGCACCGTTAGTCCTCAGTAACTGATTTTACTAACGGAGGGATGTATTTGTGCCAACTTTACTAACGGAGGGATGTATCTGTTGAAACTTTTGGTAGGGATGTATGGTGCGAAACGAGGTAAACCACAGGGATGTATTTTGGAGTTTACTCTATGAATAAATCCATTATCAATTGGCATGTGTTATGTCAAAATGACAATTCTCATTTAAACAGACTGATATACCATTAGCTTGTTTAGGTCAATACGTCGTTCCGTTTTTCTATCTCATGTATAAATTCAAGGTTATAAATAGCGTAAGGAGTGACGTTGCGGTATGACAAAGCCTCACGCTTTAGCGGTCAAGGCGAAATTTTTCCGTTTATAAAGTGTGACATAAGGCAACACAAAATACGAAAATATTTATTTATTTATATTATATTTCATATATATCGAGTTCACAAAGCCTTATTTAAATACAAATGACGAGAGATCCTGAGATATATATAAAAAGGGTTATATTGATACAATGAAGGCGGGAATGGATGCAAGTAACAGTTTTGATCGTTGCTGCATAGTTGCTGCAATATGAACATTAACAACATAGCGGTTAAAAGGTTACTTTTGCCAGTATAAAATTTTCAATGCTAACCGTCCGTTTTTTTTTTCTTCTCAATTTTCATTTTGTGTGTTGTATCTAAATGATTAACGAGTAACTGAACTTTCAAGTATCATGTTTGGTGTGTGATAGATACTTTGATACGAGTTACCAAGAGACCTTATCTCAAATTGGAACCTTTATCATTTGCGCGAAAAGTTAGACCATCAGATTAATTATACAGTACTACACTAAAGGGGTATATGCAATAACCATTTATATCTCAGCTAATATGTATCGTTTGCTTACTTGGTGATCCATTGATGACCATTATCTTGTGTTCGCCATTGGAATGTCCAATACCTATACATTTATGATGCCTACGAACCTTGAAAGTTGAAACTAGCAAGCTGTTTGTTTATTGCTGCAAGTGATATTAAATAGTTGACTTAAAACAATTAGGTGCCTAATTATAAAAATGAAATTAGTTGTTGGTAATGTAATGTACGTAAATGTAAATATTCCTCAAACACCCTCCTCCTATATATAGAAGGTAGTCACCAAACCGCAAAGATAATTTCAATTCCTTCATGAGCAACAAGCCTTTAGGATGGTACTGATGAGAGAACTTTTCTGTATTCTCCTCGGTATCATCATTTTGGTAATGGCTGCACAATCCAGAATTGCCTGCTCCTGCCGATTCCTTAGGCCAATACAACCAACCACTTTAAGTGTCACCACCGCCATATGCAACAAGGCTCAAGGATCAATTACCGTAGGGGGGCTTGAAATCGTTGAGTCGCCAAGCAAAAACCAAAGTAGTATTAGAAGCGATTGCAAGAGTATTCGAGCTTGGAGGAAGATGGAACTCGGATACGAACTAACATCAGGGCCTAGCAAAAGAGGTCCAGGCCATTGATATTTTCGACCTTTTTGTTTTCTCCTTTTTTTTTTCTTTTTTCTTTTTTCTTTTTTGTTCATATATTAATTTATCATATTATATCGCTTACATGCACGGAACTTGTAGCAAAAGTGCTATGATAGAAAAAGAAGTGACTTGAGTACATACAGTATTGAGGGATTTATTTGGTTTATGTGGACTTCACAGGGTTATCGATTTTGCTAGTATACAGTAATTTCAAAAAGGGTTAATAATCTTTTAAAGCATTATTGTTGTCAAAAATGGCAGTTCTGCGTAGCGAACTAAAAAAATAACTCTTCTAGACATTAAAGTTGACATTTTTGTCTTTGTTTAAGTATTATAACCATATTATGACCATTTTACCATTTCTAATTTTTTTTTGAAATACTTTCTTTTTTTGAAATTTTTTTTTTTTGAAATACTTTTTTTTTGAAATTTCTGAAATTTTTTTTCGAATTTCTTTTTTTTTTTGAAATATTTTTTCGAAAGGTAAAATGGTCATAATATGGTCATAATACTTAAAGTAAGACAAAAATGTCAACTTTAATGTCTAAAAGAGTTATTTTTTTAGTTCGCTACGCAGAACTGACATTCTTGACAAGTATAGTGCTTTAAAAAGTTATTAGCCCTTTCAAAAATCATGTTCATTGAATGAGCAAAACGCAAAACACATACCAAGAAATTAAGAAGCAACTAAACGAGACATTTCTCTATTGGCCCAAAGTTTGCTCCATCTAGTTATTCGTTCAAAACCCATCTTTGAGGATATATCAAAGTTACTAGGTTCTTGTTTATAAAAAAATGTTTTACTACATCTTTTATAACACAACTTACCGTATAATTAATTATGTAACATTCTCATTAGTCACAAGATTCACGCATTTAAAAAATTTCAATTTTGGGTACTTGGAAATTGGGCAGATCTTTTGACCAAGGAGCTGAAATTCGTTCCAACATAAATGAAACACAGCGGAATGACAAATCTTCAACTAACCTAAACACTTTGTATGTTTGGTACGATGTTTATTTGTATCTAACGTGACATTCTATATATATACTAAAAGTGGGGAGGAAACTTGCTGCAACAGTACTCCCCTAACATTAATTGCCAACTTTCGTAACTTGGCAAAAATAGTCCCTGAGGTTTAACTGTCGTTGAAAAATAAGTCCTATAGCATTAATTGTTATCTATAGCAATTTGGCAAAAATAATCCCTAAGGTTTAAGCGGCGCTGCAAAGTAAGTCATGTAAGTGTCGCTACAGAGTAAATCCTTTGAAGCCAATCCCGCTGCATCGCGCGGGTTTCACACTCGTTTGTAAACTAACTGTGATTTTAATATTAGGATATAAGAGTTCATATTAGAAAGTAGACGGGTGTGATCAAAGTTACGTTGCAGGCTCGTCTCTTACTCTATTTATCAGCATTGTCGGAATAATAGAGAGATGGCAAAGATCGTATCTAGCTCATTCATAGTCTTTGCTTGCTGCGTAAGAGAAACATACAACTTTTGAGATGTCTTAAATCAATCTAAGTATTGTTTAGTCAAGCTTAACAACCAATACTAAGGATTCCGAAGATAAGACTTATAAGTTTTGTCTAATTGGCGTCAGATAAATGGTTATGTATAACTGCATGTTTCTACGCTTTCATTTTTCAAAAGACTACTTAAATACTCTTGAATAATTATCGAATCGTCATTTTATCTACCTCATTCACAAGTGTACATCATTAGGTGTGCTCGTCAAGATCTGAATAGGCTTCGCATTAGCCTTCTGCCCCTCATCCACAACAGTTTCAGCCCTCATGGAATTACCCTCAGTTGCACCTAATACATTATCATTATCAACCGACCTAAGTGCATGGGGTTCGAACAACTTACCTCTTGTCTAGGTGTTTCAGTATTGTTCTTTATACCGCTTGTAGTAACACCATTCTTTTTAGAAACATGTTTATATACCTGTTTAGTTGACTTAAACTAAAATTTTGAACCCATATTAAAGTTGTAGAAATCAGAGGGAATTCTGAAAATTGTATTAATCAAATTCAACTAAATTATTACAGCACAATGACAATAAATAATAAAAGACACGCACAAACTCAAACTATTAAACGTGCCTAAACGGCCAAGCCAATAGGCCTTATTAGCTTATATCCCTCCTCAAACTCATAATGCCGCAGTGGTGAATATTGGGAGTTTGTCATACACAAACTAAACTAAAACTGAAAACTGGACACCTTCGGAGTGTCCCAAAGTTCAAACTCAGTGCTAGACGGAGTATCAATCTGATGCAATCCAAACTGCATAGTATTAACACCGCGAAATCAGTCAAGTCTGAAACAGGCGAACCAAAGTCGACAAAAACCAAACCCATATGCATAATCGGAGCACAGCAACACAAGTACGAAGATGAACGAGAGTAGAACATGCAAACAGAGCAGATTCAAACAGACATATGCAGATTCAGACAGACATATGCAGACAGGTGCATAACCATAACAGGACCAGATAAAACCAGACATATGCATAGCCAGATGTAACCAAGTGCAGAACCGGGCAGAATCAGAGCGAAACCAGGCAGAAACAGATGCAGAACCACGTGTGAAACCAAAACAAGTTTTTGATGTCAAGATGTTACACATAACTACTCAAGACATAGTCGGGTTAGTTAAGGCTGTAACACAACCATCACCAACATGCAACCAGTCGCCAACGCAAAATCATATTATCTAACAATGCCAATGTCGATACTAATACCAATACCAATACCAATCTATTGAACTCTAATTTACCAAATCATTGTTAAAACCTAATTAATGTCAAACCTTTTTCCTTTTTTTTCTCTCTCGAAACCCAAACATACGTATAACAAATTCTCAAAATCCAAACAACTAACCTTTTCTTTTTTTTCCTTTCTTGCGTCAACCGTATATTCCCAACAAATAATTTTGACTATAAACAGGTAAATCAAAAATAAATATTATAATCATTACTAGTTGTAATCGTATAGCCAAATTCCATTCAAATGCAACCACCCACATATTCCTTATCATCCAATAGCAATCAATCTTTCTTTTCCTTCGTTATATATTAATGCAAGCAAAATTACTTGAATAATAATATAACAAACAGATCACGTGGTAGCGACGACAACGAGGATGGTTTAATAACAGAAAACAAACAGAAAATGGTAAATTGCAGAAAAGCGAACTTACGGATTAATATCTCTGATACCATGTAGAAATCAGAGAATACAGAAAATTGTATTAATCAGATTCAACTTGTTACACCCGTATCCCGAAATACAAATAGGCCCTACCCTAAATGAATATGGTCTAAGGACTTGACGGGATTGACTAGTCGACCCGATAGTCAATCTAATAATTAATAAATGTTATGTTATAGTTATATAAATGAGGAGGACCTAATTTGCCACATTGTAAACTTAATATAAGTGTCTTGTGGCCAATATAGAAAGAAAGGGACTTGAGGGACCAAAAGTGTCAAATAGTGAAATAACTTTACAATGAAGGAAGCTACATGTATATAAGCTAGAATTCTCAAAAGTTCCAGGATATTAGTGAAAGTCGGTTTAGAAAAAGAGAGGG
This sequence comes from Chrysanthemum makinoi, assembly GCA_910596185.1. Taxonomy (NCBI): domain Eukaryota; kingdom Viridiplantae; phylum Streptophyta; class Magnoliopsida; order Asterales; family Asteraceae; genus Chrysanthemum; species Chrysanthemum makinoi. Next base: position 245,752,443 of record OU343220.1, on the reverse strand, counting down.
AAAAATGATACTCCCTCCGTCTCGAAATAATTGTCCATATTTCCTTCTTTGGATGTCTCAAAATAATTGTCCACCTTCTATTTTAGGTAATAAAAAGAGAATTTAGTGGAGGAATATTCTATTTGAGTGGTTGAAATTTATAAGGGTCCCACTTTTATTAAACTATGTGCTTCTTGTCTGGTGACAATAATTTTGAGACGGAGGGAGTAATAAGATTGATGATCAATTCGGATGGGATTAGTGTTCCCAATCAAGTCTTTAACTAGTATCCATCATCCTTGTACAAGTAAGTATCTCTAATTGTATTTAATTGTGAATTGAAGAGTTAGGGTTCATGTACTCAAGTTGGGGGTTTTGGGTAATTGTGGTTTTAAACACTAATTAAGATGTTATAGTGTAATTGGGTGGAGCCCCTTTTATTAAATTGAAGCAGATGGGTAAATTAGATATGATCATGTTATGATCATAAGGTTTGATTATAAAGAATTATAGTAATCTTGGAAGAACCTTCTTATGGGTAAAAGTTAAGTAATTTATGGGTTGGATCATCACATAATCAATATATGATTATGTGATGATTAGAGGATGTTTATGAAAGCCAAATGGTTGTGTAAACCATGGTTATAGTTATTTGATGTTATTTTAAGTGTACTTTGATTATTATGTTTAAGGATGTTAGCTTTGGATGATGTTGGACACTATTGATGAAGATGATGATAAATTGTGTATGGCTTAGCATGGATTGCTAAGGTAAGTAATCCGGTTACTACATGCTTAATATGGAAATTATGATATGATGTGTTTATGATGGTTATAGTAAAGATTGGTTATAGTTAAGCTAAGGAATTATTGGACTTATATGAGAATTGATGTTGGGTATAGAGTTAATTGCCTAAAGATGTGTTAAGGTATGTGCTATTGCCTTATGTGCTATTTGTTCCATGGTTTGTGTAATGTTTATGTGCATTATATGATGATAGAAGCATTGCCATGTTTTAGCCGATTACTTACTAAACGTTATCGCTTACATGTTATAGTTGTTAATGTTATTGTAGGTTCATGTGCTTGAAGCGCTATGGCTTGGATTGGGTGTTGGATCATGGAATGATTATTGAAGTTGGTAATATGTGATATTAGGAGCTGGGTAGACACCGAGCTCGTGTGATGAATTTGTACCCCCGCGAGTCTTTTTATAGTTTGTAAATGTGTCGTCAATTGACAAGTACATATCATAGTCGTTATAGTATTTTGATTAGTCAAATTGGACGTCATGGTCAATTTAAAAGGGTGTTTGGATTAAAGTGTATTTCTACCCATTTTGGGTTGAATGGGTCAATAAGTGTTAAGTGCATTAAGGATGGTTTATAAATAGTTTATATGGTCTTTACTTATCTTGTAAATGTTAAAGTAGGGCTGAGCATCGGGCCAGAACCGAACCGAACCGACCCGAACCGACAAAACCGAAAACCGAAAATCATGAAAAGCCTAAACCGAAACCGAACCGACGGGCCGTCGGTCGGTTCGGTTTTGTGTCGGGCCGTCGGTTCGGTCCGGTTTAGGTGTATTTAGGTATGTTTTTGTCGGTTTTGGGTCGAACCGAACCGAACCGAAACCGAAAACACGTAAAACATGAAACCGAAACCGAACCGACGGGCTGTCGGTTCGGCTCGGTTTTTGTCGGTTCGGTCGGTTTTGTAGGTCCGGTTCGGTTTTGGACCTTTGATGCTCAGCCCTATGTTAAAGTGTTTGAATTGGTTGAAATGGGTCAAGAATGGTTGTGTAGTTTTGCTGTCAAAATGTGTAGGTCTGTAGACCTGACGGCGTCACAGTTACGTGGCGACGACGTCCGGCCCCGTTGAGAAGGTGTCGGGTTCCAAACCCCCTGAGCCGTCGCATGTTAAATCTAAAAAGGTGTTTTGGGTTATAGTTAAAGGATGACGGCGTCGCAGCTTATAAGGCGACGGCGTCGCAACTTATAAGGCGACGACGTCAGCCCGTTTTACAGCAACGAAAGATGTTTTGTTATAGTCTTGAACCATTGATTTTAAAAGTAATCGAGTATATGTTATAAAATGAATTGTCAAAGGTCAAATGTTATAGTTTTTGTCATTCATTGAAGAGTTTAAGAAGAAAAAGTAAGAGTCAAACATTTCCGCGTCAAAGTTTTAAAAATCGAGAAATTTTCGGTCAAACCGGGAATCGGGGCGTAACACAACTAAACTATTATAGCACAATGACAATAAATATTAAAAGGCACACACAAACCCTAACTATTAAATAGGCCTAAACCAACGGGCCGGACCAATAGTCATTATTAGCTAACAAAAGCCACCAACCGGTTTCTTTCCACCAATTACAGTATTACTTCGATTCATCTTTGTACTATCAGGTTGCACCTCTCCACGATTCATAGGCTTAGTAGGAACCATTTTAGAGCAATGTTTAGAGTTATGTCCAAAGATCTTGCAATTGGCATATCGTGGAGGAGGTCCATTTGTATTTAATAGTAATTGTTTTGTACACGTATCCCTCATCTTCCAAATTCAAGATAGAAATAACCATTGAGTCCTTCAAATTGTTGTCAGCACTTACTTCAATCATAGTACGTTCATAGCTATTTCGTCCCCATGATTCGTTGCACATCGTACTAGTAAATGAATCAAGCATTAACGTTTACTTATCTTAGTTGCTGTAGCACTAAATCCATCAACAGTAAATGCCGCCATTGGAACATCATGAAGTTTAACCCAAATTGGTACACGAGTTAACTCCTTTTTTTCAAACTAGTAGAATGAAAACATAGGTTAAGATCGACGCTTTGTATATGTCAAAGTAACTGATATTCTAAAGTTTTCTTTTTTAGCCATTTTAGCATGTTCCATTTCTATGGTTTTAAAAAAAAAATGTCATTTTAGTGTTCAAAATCTGTAGCCAGGTTAGGGGAATTTGTTGTTTTGTCCCAGATCAACACACTTCAACAAGGATATTCAAACTTGTTAACGGTTTTTTTTTTTTTTTTTTCCTCTCTTTTTTTCCCCTAAATTGTTACCAATATAACAATATAAATAAGTTAGAAGTTGGTGATGGTTTGGTACAGTTTGACATTTTTGTTATCCAAAGATTCTAACCGAAATCTATCAAACTCGCTGTCATACAATATAAAACAAGACCGAATCTGATTTATAACTTCAGTTTATTTTATTTCATAACATATTACTATAAACATTTACTTTTTTGCTAAAAAAATTTCTAGTAGCGAGAGTATGTATCGTCTTATTGCATCTCTAGTTTCGTTTACGTTATTTTCAAATCTAAATATAAGTGAAGATCGTTGAACATCAACTAAGGTGATCCTATCATCACTCTTACCATTTGGAAATAAATAGAAACATAATAGCATAGTCTAAAGACGTGTGCTCCTGTTATTCGGGCATGTTTAACACACCATGAATCCCTATGGATACAGAGTGATCTATGCATGTCTATCAAGCACTCATCCTTTGACAAATATGGTCAAATTCCCTAATGAGCATATAGTTGTCGTATTTGAGCATTAAATGTTGATAATATTAAAGATTAATAATTATACTTATCTAACACCATTTGGAATTTTGCTTCCAACCAGTGGTGGATATAGGATTTTCGAGCAAGGTATGCATGATTTTTAAAAGGGTTATTATTAATAAATTTGGTTTTTCGGGTTGGGTTTTTTAGTATTTGGATTGGGCGTGATTGTTTTGTTTATATGGATTCAATGTTATCAAATCTAATTTAATTTGCCAACTTTGTTTATGTGAGATAGAACAGCATAGTCGGGTTCATGTATATTAACTAAATAATTATCAACATTTACAAGTATGTAAAATTTTAAATAAAGCTACCATGATCGGGTCAGATAATAACATAGTAAGTCACTCACAATTTAATATGTAAAATTAAAAAGCAACAAATTTGTTAGTGCAAACGTTACGACATTTAATCTATACAGTCCCTTAGTATTTTAATAATGACAAACATGTAACTTGTAATACATAACGTAAAGTGCACAAGTTACTCGTAAAAAGAAATCATCAATACATGCACGCATCAACATCTCTCGATGTCTCAAGTCTAAATCACTTAAGGTATGTACAAACAATACATCAAACTTGTTAAAAGATCAAAAAAATAATTTTTGTCCTTAAACCTCACACTATTGTAAATGTGACAAAACCTTTTTACAAAAATAAATTATATAAATTATCTTTGTATTTATAATGAAATATTTTAATAAGAAAAATAAATTTGAATTTTGAAATCATCAGAGCTATTTTTCCCGCGCAAAAGATAGCACCTACACCAGATAAATATTTCACCAAAAAAGGACAAAAACTGGAGCGTCCTAGGGACGGTATCATATATATAAGGGACCGTCCCATGTTAAAGGACCGTCCCCCGCTCCTCCTGGTGGCTACAAATACTACACTATTTCCACCAGAATTTTCAACCTTCTTTGGCACAAAACTTTCTGTTCTCTCCCACTCTCTTCTCCTACCTTCTTTGATCACATTAACTTGTATATATTTTTTTATAAGTGATCACACTCTTTCTTCCATGAAAGTTCAAAGAGAAGAACAATCATATTTGTAAACATAAGAAGTGTTGTAGAATAGGCATCACACACGTAATCATTGTTATGATTCTCTTCTTTATCTAAACTTTCTCAATCTTTGTTATTGTATATTGGTAGATCCGACTTGTGTGTAAGTCAAGGATAGTTGTGTAAGTGTAGATCCAGACGGTATGTAAGTTTGGGAGGTGTTGTGTGTATATATGTATAGTGTATAAGTCCGTGAAGTGTCGTGTGTAGATCCGGACGGAATGTATGTCCGTGAAGTGTTGTGTGTAGTGTTGCGTAGATTGGTTCTAGCTAAGATTAGAACTCGACATTTAACTTAGTGTCGGAAATCAGTGTAAGCAACGGTGTGTGGTTTTCTCTGCCTGAAGGGAGCTTATTGATTAGTGAAGTAACTCTCGAGTTGGGTACTCGGGGAGTGGAGTAGGGCGAAGAGTAGCTTGGTGACCGAACCACTATAAATCATCGTGTCTGGTTAGTGCTTTTTTTTACCCTTTGCTTTACGTTTATATTCACTTTTATTGCTTATTATTATGTTTGTGTTATGTTTATGTTTGTGTAATTGGTTGTTTATATTATGTTGTCAATATGTGTATCTTGGTTTAGTAAACATGTTTGGAATTATTTTTATAACATAACCTATGATATGTATAGTTGTTACAACCTACAAAACCACTATTCATATTTAGCCACGCTTGATCGGAAATTTGATACAAAAGATTTTAGATATTAAACAGAAACGTATTCACCACCTCCCCCTCTACGTTTCTACAATTGGTACCAGAGCCACATCGTTCTATATTTTAACAAAAAAGGTTTTTGTAATAGAGTACGATCCTTGTATCAAATTTCTCATGAAGGGTGATTAAATATGAAAAGTGTTTTTGTTGCTTAATTTGTACTAGAATGTTTTGTTGCTTAATTTGTACTAGTTTTGTTGGTTAAATGCACCTCGTATACTAGCTGGAAGGTTAATCTTCCCAAAAGAATTTGGAAGTGTCAGTATTTTTTTTTCTAAGTCTTAAGAGTAGCAATAACGTCTAAAACATGTATTTTATATGCGGTTACAAGTTCTTTGAGTTCTATATTTCACTAAATGAATTTAAACAAGAAAAATGCGCTTCTGGTTTTGTAGTACTGGTGACGGTCCCAAATATATGGAAGGTCCCTTGAATATTTATGGGACCGTCAGTATTTAAAGGACCTTCACCAGAACAGGGTCAATTTTGAAAATTCATAAAAATCAACCGTAAGTCCGTATGAGTCACGCCACCTGCAATTTTAAAGGCAACTGAGTCCACTTTCATTTAAATTCCAAATCTTAATTTCAAACTTCATTAAAAAAACACTACATAGTGGTCAAAACTTTGCGTTTCGCTTTAATGTAAAACTTGTATTCTACTTTTTCAAGTCATGGATTTCTAGTCGATGAATCTTTGAAAAATAGTATCTTTATCTTTTCAAAATATTGATCTTAATTAAATTTTGAAATGGGGAGGAAACTATTTTATTTTCAAATAAAATTGAGCTAAGTATACACTGTTGCATCTAATACACAAAACGACGACGAATATTTTTGTGTGTGTTATGCTAAATGATTATGTGTGTTTTCTTTTGTTGTAATTTTATTATTAGATTATTTTAAGGGATCATTGCTATTTGTAATTGAGCTACTTATATATCAAAGCATATGTGCCATGTACATTATTTATCGGTCACTAGTTTTTCGAATAATCCTAAATAGAACTTATGCTACATTTCTTGCATTGAGATTACGAAATTGTTTTTGCAATGTATATAGGCATAGATCACTCTTCTTGCATATGTGTTTTCAATATGCTTAGTAGGAATAAAAGCTAAGTTGATTAATTATGTGTGTCGAAAGACATTGTCTTATACAATTATCTTATCAAATGATCAAGTGTTCAAATATGCCACCTCAAAATTCTTAACACTTTCATAAATTATTACCATGATCCTAAATTATTACAAGCTCATATTTTGCTTGACCATGGGTTGTATAAAAAGATAAAAGATCACATAAATACATTAGTATTTAAGTAAAAGAACATGTATTTTTGAACTTTGGTTATGCTTGTATTAACCATATAATATTTTACAAGAGTTGTGTGTCGCATAAAAATAGTTATGATATTTATCTCTATACTCATGAAATTTAAAAAACTATGCATATTATACGTAATAATAACTAGTTTTTTGCACATACAAAATAAATGACAATCATAAATTGTAAGCTAACATGTCATTACTATTAACCTCACACTTACAAATAATACCAGACTTAATGGAACACATTCTGTAAATCTATAATCATTTTCTTTAAAAAGAGTGGTCGCGAGGGTCAAGAAAGATTTCGAATGTATATCGATTCATTATTCAAATTATGATTGATATCACTGTGAAATATAATTGACAAGTTTTCGAGTATGAACATAAAGTTGGAGTCATTATTTGCATAGCTTCAAGATTACATCAAAATATATATTATCTTGAATCTACATACTCAATCATACTCGATTTTTATGAAAATACCGATGTCCTTCTCAAAGACAAAAACAATATGCATTAGGTCATAACTAATGATGAGTGTGTAAATACTCATCATTTTTGGTCAAATCTGAACTGCAAAACATTTAAAAACACTCAGAAATGCATCAAAATACTGAAAATATCTCAAAAATTGCATTTTATATGTTTCAGATGCAAAATGTTTAAAATCAGATGAAAAACGAGCTAAGTTTGCATAATTGGCGTTTCAGTCCCAGACTTTCAAATCTTGACAAAATCAGTCCCTGAGCATTTGTTTTGAAATAAAAGTCAACCCAACTCCTTTCAAAATCAAAATTTATCAAAAATGATCCTTGGGTAAAAAGTTTGGAGAATTTACAAGTTTGGTCCTTCAAGTTTCAAAATTGGCAAAATAGGTCCTTGGAAGTTTAAAAATGTCTTTTATGGTCCTTGTACTAATGAAACTTGTCATAATTGATCCCTTGGCATAACTTTGAAAAATTGGCAGATTTGGTCCCTTGGTTTTTGGTGAATTGCAAAATGGTCCTTGTTATTAATATCAAATCCTTGACCCTTGAACCTTTATATCATTGAACCCCTGCCATAATACCACTTGACCCCCCCTGTTTTGACCCCGTCCACTGTTATTACCCCCGGTCAATATTTTGGTCAAACACCCCCTTTTCCCTCCAAAAGTCTTCCTTCTTCACCCACTCACCTGCAAACCTAGACATCCCCTCACCTCCAGCTCACACTCCACAACCTTATCACTCCACCTCCACATACCAACAAGAAGCATTTAAAGCTTCTCCTCCCTTGCACTCAAAACCCTCCCCCCAGTTGATATATCTTTTGGCGCCAAAATTTCATCAAACGGCCAATATCATCCCAACTCATCCAATGGCTCCAAAGACAAGTGGGATTTGCTCAGAGTACAAGTGGGAGCATTTTGGTGTATAAAAAGAAGAAAGAGAAGGAGAGACAAGTAGTAGTTTTTAGTTGTAATTTTAATCTTCCTTGTACTGAACCAAAGTTATTAAGTCTATTGTAACTCATTTTCAGTATTAATTCAAAGTTTATCCAAGTTTCTAGTTTTTAAGTTTTCTTTTACTTATGCAGTTTAAATAATCTAAAAACCAGGTTTCAATAAGCCTTATTATAACTCTAATAAGCTTACTAAAGCTACTCATAGCTCTTAGTAAGCTTATAATCCAGTTTTAAGCTAATTCTCAATTTGGTCAACTAAAGTCAAACTGAAGCTCATTTGGAAATGGTTACAATATTGGGTTGATGCAGTGCTGGAATGGGTTGAGTATTAGTAGTTTAGTATAGATTGGGTTCTGGTTTAAGCTGCAAATAGCTGGACCAGTTGTGAGTTCTAAATTCCCTCTCCATTTAACTGTTTGAATTTGCATAATTGTCTCAGTTGATATTGGCTAGTTGTAATTGTTTGAATTTGATTTCATTTAGCTTTAATAAGTGTTATTTGATCTTAGTTATTTACTGTCATTAGTTTTAAGGTTAGAATAAGATAAATTGTGGTTAAGATTAAGTAAACTAGTGTTTGGATTGGACAGTTATATTAAGCTTGAGGCTTGGTTTGTGCTCAAGATCTGTTGCTTAGGTCTCATTTAGGTCCATTGCAGTCAAATCAGTAAGTAATTTACATCTTAGAACACTCATAGTCAAAATTGCATTCAATCCAATCTTGTGCTCAACTCTGTTGGATTCAAGAGCTAAAATCTTGCAAACAGGTTTAGATATACTTAAGATAGCTTGCATTAGTCTTATTTCACCATTAAACATCACAATCAGTCAGTCATTTGGGATCAAAAGTCATTTTAGTCAAAGATCAATTTCTGTTTCAAAAGTAAAAAAAAAGTGAAAAACTCAGTTTTTACCAAACTTTGTAGATTTTTGTTGGTCTCAATTCTGAATCAATGCTCTTGATACTTTGGGATTAATAACCTCAACTGGTTGGCTGTTCAAAAGTGATTTTTGTGCAATTTTTGGTAATCATTTTAAGCTCTTTACAAGCTTGTCTTTTAGGCACTTGTTGCCCTGTGCACTGGTCACTGTGGTGTGACAGGTTTGTGCAAAGCTCTCAACAAGCTCATGAGAGCTTGTCTTGGTCTGATTTTTGGTTTATATGCTCCTTGCCAGGTCTACTTGAGATTGTGGTATTTGGTTTTGGGTTCCAACTAGGTTAGACAGCTTATTTATAAGCTTGAAATCAGCTCCTCAGAACTGATTTCACTTATTTGATTTTGAACTCATAAGCTAGTAGCTGGTTGTCTAGAGGTTTAGAGTAGCTCGAATTGGTTGCTTATAGTTAATTTTAGCATATTTTAGCTTCTGCTCTCATTTGGTGGTCTTTAGTGCTTATTTGCTTAATTTGAGTGCTTATTTATAAGCACATTTCACTTCAGCTTCATAATCCTTCACATAAGCTATTGTTTTTATATTTTTCTTAGACTTAGAATATAATTTTAAACTTTTCCTGAATTTTTCATAATTTTCCATTACTGTTTACTATTTTTCTTCATTTTAATTAGTTTCTTAGACTTTTTAAATAGCTTTTAATACAATTAAATCAGAAAAAGTTCAAAAAAATAATTTCTCATTTTTCCTAGATTAAGAAAAATAAAAAAATCCAAAAACATATTTTTCCATAATTTGTCTAGTTTAAATAATAATTTTTAGCAATTTAATTAGTTTTAAATAGTTTTTAAATCATAGAAATTAAAATATAAATCAGAAAAATACAAAAAATAGTTTTGAAAATTTTCTTTAGTTATTTTAGATTTTTGAAAAATAGTTTTATAATTTTCCTCTTTATTTTCATAATTTTTAGTATTTTAATTTAGTTTTAAAGTTTAAAATTAGTTTTAATTCAAATTTATAAAAGAAAAATCAAAAACATCATTTTAAAAATAGTGATAGCGTTTATTTAATATAATTTAGCTTTTTAATTTTCTTTCATTTTTCCTTTGTCATCTAGTATCAATCACAAACCTTTTCCCGTTCATTATCACCCGATCACTATACGTTTGATTATTCAGTCGCACAGCTCGTTGGGACTTAACGACCTGGGGAAACACTAAACTCCTCTAGATCTTCATTGCATTGTTTCTGAGCTGTTTGAAGTTTATTACGGTTGACCATTCACAAGTGGTTATCTTGTGTGATAAACTTGACGGTTCGGGAGCGATCAAATTTTGGCCCGCTTGTGCTAATTATCTTCTGCTTAGCAGATTAGTGATTTGAATATTCACTCCTTGTTTATACCATCTATATCTATATATATTTTCTTATAAAAAATCCAAAAACCCAAAAACATCTTAAAACATATAAAACACAAAAAAATATTTTTCTTTTTTTTCTATTATATATATAAGATAAAAATACAAAAGATTTGTCGTTTTCTTTGTTTAATAATAACAACATAAAAAATTACCATCGCAAACCAAGGCAGTGTACTACCTAACTGGGGGTACGACCATAATAAGTTCCAGAACCAAAGATTAAAACTTGCCTTTGTGTCCTTGTGAGTGGTGTACCTTTTTCAAAGAAACCATTCATCTTGTGATTATTGGTTTAAGTTCACTGTCGTTTTGCCTCGATATTATTTTAATTGGATTTGTTGTTATATCTACTTTTCAAAACCATAAAACCCAAAAATATTCTTCTTTCCCCATTTTCATAATTCCCTTGACTCTGAGATTTCTTAGAGTCAACTCTAGTGTATGCGCACTCGCTCTTCTAGGTCTGTGAGCCCATTTCGTGAGCTTGTCAGGATTCCAAGAAGGCGTATCCGTAGACGTTCTGCCCCATCAGTCGGATCTGTGATCCGGACTGCTCACACTACTTCCGTTATCATGGCGGAAGAACGTCCTATGTGTGAGCTTCTCCAGGCACCCATCGATGGGTATGGAGATGCTATTGTTATCCGAGCCATTGTGGCTGAAAATTTTGAACTCAAAACCGGGTTACTAAATCTTGTAACCTCAAGTCAATTCTATGGTTTTGAGAGGGATGATCCTCATGCTCATATTCGATGGTTTAACAAAATTGCATCTACCATCAAATACAAGAATGTCCCTACAGATCTTTGTCAAGCTTCTTCATTCCCATTTTCCCTTGAGGGACAAGCCCAGATTTGGCTTGAAAAACAACCCCCTCAATCAATCGAAACATGGGAAGACCTGGTAAAGAAAATTGTGAACGAGTTCTATCCACCTTCCAAAACCACGAGTCTTAAAAACGAAATCATCAAATTCACAAAAACGTTTGATGAATCCTTCAGTGAATCGTGGGATTGTTTTAAGGAGTTGCTCCGCAAATGTCCTCACCATGGTTTCTCCGAGTTGATGCAACTCGATACTTTCTATAATGGAGTGAGTCAATCGGATCAAGATTCTCTCAATTCCTCCGCTGGAGGAAATTTCTTGAGCAAAACTGTAAAAGAAGCTTTAGCGATAATTGAAAACAAGTCTAAAGTCCGCACTGCACGAAACAAACCGGTTGTTTCCCAAGTCAGTGTTGGTCCTTCTACTTCATCGCCCGTGAGTCAATCTAGCACCGATGCTAAGATTGACAAACTCACGGAAGCAATTCAAGCTTTGGTTCTCTCCAACCAAAAGAAAGTTTCTTTTCCACAAACTTCACCTCCTGGTGAAGTTAAGAAAGTGGAAGTATGTGTTACTTGCGGTGGCCCCATGCCTATTACAACTGTATGGCCACCGATGGTAACCCTTTTGAAGCAAACGCTGTGGGTGGGACTTCCAATTCAGGAGGCAACCAATACCGTGCTCCTATGGACCCGAACCACCGTCCTAACCACTACCCTGGACCACCCGGTTTCAACCAAAATCAAAACCGTAATCAAAATCAGAATAGAATAAACCAAGGTTTTCAAAACCAAGGTAATTTTAGTCAAAATAACGGTTTTCAAAATCAAAGTCAAAATTTCCATAACCAAGGAAATTTTAATAGAAACCAGAATCAGGGAAATTTCAACCCAGGGTATTTTCATGGCAATAATCAAGGAAATTTCCAAAATCAAGGCCCTAATCCAAACAATAGAGGCCGAATTTTCCTCCACAAAATCAAGCCATTGTTCCAACTGGACCATCATCTGATGAGTTGTTGAAGCAATTCATGAAATCCCAAGAGGAAATGAATAGGTTGTTGGTAAGCCGATTTCGACATCAAGAAGTCTTTAAATGATCGACCCTCGGGCTCAGGTACTTTACCTAGCAACAAGATCGCTAATCCGAGGGGCGATGCAAAGGCGATCACAACCAGAAGTGGTGCTTCATATGATGGACCTGCTATTCCTACTACCTCTTCTTCTTCTCTCCCGAAGGTAGTGGAAAGTGAACTTGAGGCGACAAAGGACCAAGTGCAACCTACTAGCTCACAAAGTACAGCACATGTCCATCCTCAAGTTGTCCCGAAACCCAAAACCAAACCTGGAGTTGTTTTTGAACCTCCAGGTTGAAAACCCCAAATCCAAAATTTCTATTCCTTACCCATCACGTTTAAATGAGCAAAAGCTCCGCGAAAAAGCCAGGTCATCAAATGGAAAATTTTTTCAAATTTTCCAAGAACTACATTTTGACATAAGCTTTGCGGATGCTATCATCCTGATGCCCAAGTTTGCATCAACTCTCAAACACATGTTAAGCAACAAGGAAAAGCTGTTTGAGATGGCTAAAACTCCTTTGAACGAGAACGCTCAGCATTTCGTTAAAGAAGCTTCCCGAGAAGCTTGGAGATCCTGGAAAATTTCTTCTTCCTTGTGTTTTTCCGGGAATGATTGAATGCTTTGCCCTCGCCGATCTTGGTGCAAGCATCAATCGATGCCTTATTCAGATATGGAAGAAACTTTATCTTCCAGAACTTATTCCTACCTGCATGACTCTTGAGCTTGCAGATCGTTCTATATCGCGTCCTCTTGGCATCGCCGAGGATGTATTCGTGAAAGTAGGAAAGTTCCATTTTCCAGTTGACTTTGTGGTTGTTGACTTCGATGCCGATCATCGGGTTCCCCTCATTGTTGGACGAGGATTCATGAGAACGGGCCGTGCTCTCATTGATGTATTTAAGCAAGAAATCACATTACGTGTGGGTAATGAAGCTGTCACCTTTAACCTTGATCAAACTTCGAGGTACTCCTCAAACTATGATGCTGAATCGGTTAATCGAATCGATGTAATTGATATTGCTTCAGAGGAGTACTCTCAAGAGTTTCTTGGTTATTTTCATAATTCTGTGAGTGGGAATTCCACCACATCTTCTCAACCAATTATTGCCGACTCTTCCCCCTCTCTCACTCCGTTTGAGGGAGGTGACTTCTTTCTAGAAGAGATCGATGAGTTTCTTGCTAATGATGAATCGATTCCGCCAGGAATTGATGGTGTTTATGATTCGGAGGGGGATATCCTTTATCTTGAGAAATTGTTAAATGAAGATCCATTACCGTCACTCCCTCCGAAAGAGATCACGATTGAGGAAATCAAATCAGTACAAACATCTACTGAAGAATTTCCCGAGGTTGAACTTAAGGACCTACCTCCTCATCTCGAGTATGCATTCTTGGAGGGTGATGATAAATTACCCGTCATAATTGCTAAAGACTTAACTGAGGAGGAAAAGACTGCTCTCATAAAGGTTTTGAAGTTGCACAAGCAAGCAATTGCTTGGAAACTCTCCGACATTAAGGGTATCAACCCTGAGTTTTGTACTCCCAAAATCTTGATGGAGGATGACTTCAAGCCAGCAGTCCAACATCAGAGAAGGGTGAATCCTAAGATTCATGAGGTTATCAAACAAGAGGTTCTCAAACTTCTTGATGCCGGTTTAATTTACCCGATCTCGGATAGTCCTTGGGTCAGTCCCATCCACTGTGTTCCAAAAAAGGGTGGCATAACTGTTGTCACAAATGAAGAAAACGAGTTAATTCCAACTCGATTGGTTACGGGATGGCGTGTGTGTATTGACTATCGCAAGTTAAACGAAGCCACCCGTAAAGACCATTTTCCTCTACCCTTCATGGACCAAATGCTTGAGAGACTAGCAGGGAACGAATACTATTGTTTCCTAGATGGTTTTTCGGGATATTTTCAGATCCCCATTGATCCACAGGATCAAGAAAAGACCACATTCACCTGCCCATACGGAACTTTTGCCTACAGACGTATGCCTTTTGGCCTTTGTAACGCTCCTGGCACGTTCCAACGATGTATGATGGCAATTTTCCACGACATGATCGGGGAAACAATGGAGGTGTTTATGGATGACTTCTCGGTCATTGGGGACTCATTTCACACATGTCTCTCCCATTTAGAAAAAATGCTAAAACGGTGTGAAGACACCAATCTTTGTCTAAATTGGGAGAAGAGCCACTTTATGGTCAAAGAAGGCATAGTCCTTGGCCATAAGATTTCCAAAAACGGGATTGAGGTTGACAAAGCGAAAGTGGATGTCATTGCCAAAGTGCCTCATCCTACTACCGTCAAAGGTATTAGGAGTTTTCTAGGTCATGCCGGGTTTTATCGCAGATTCATACAAGATTTTTCTAAAATCGTTCGGCCTATGACTCATCTCCTTGAGAAGGAAGCTCCTTTTATCTTCTCACCTGAGTGCATCGAAGCTTTTGAAACATTAAAGAAAAAGCTTACGGAAGCACCCATTCTCGTTGCCCCCGACTGGGATTTACCCTTTGAACTCATGTGCGATGCAAGTGATTTTGCTATCGGTGCAGTCTTGGGGCAACGTAAAACCAAGCATTTTCAGCCTATCCACTACGCGAGTAAGACTATGACTGAAGCTCAAACCCATTACACCACTACAGAAAAAGAATTATTAGCTGTGGTGTATGCGTTTGAGAAGTTTCGGCCATACCTAATCTTGACCAAATGCGTGGTGTATACGGATCACTCGGCTCTCAAATATCTCTTTGCAAAACAAGATGCAAAGCCGAGATTGCTCCGTTGGGTTCTCCTCCTGCAAGAATTTGATATCATTATACGTGATAAAAAAGGAGCTAAGAACCTGGCTGCTGATCATCTGTCCCGTCTAGAAAACCCTCACCAGGATGTGTTCGAGAAAAAGGAAATTAACGAAACATTTCCTCTCGAAACACTCAATGTGGTTTCTTTTCGTGGAGACTCTTCTACCCCATGGTTTGCTGACTTTGCAAATTACCATGCGGGTAACTTTGTGGTGAAAGGGATGTCGTCCCAACAGAAAAACAAATTCTTTAAAGATGTAAAACATTACTTCTGGGACGACCCTTACTTATTCAAAATTTGCGCGGATCAAGTCATCAGGCGATGTGTGTATGGTCAGGAAGCCAATGACATTCTCAAGGCTTGCCATTCTGGACCTACTGGGGGACATCATAGCCCCAACTACACCGCCAAGAAGGTGTTTGATTCCGGATTTTATTGGCCCACGATTTACAAGGATGCCCACGAATTTGTCAAAACCTGTGACGCTTGTCAACGTCACGGAAATATCTCACAAAGAAATGAAATGCCGCAAAACGCCATTCAAGTGTGTGAGATTTTTGACATCTGGGGCATTGACTTTATAGGGCCATTTCCTTCATCTCGAGGAAATAAATACATACTCGTGGCCGTTGACTATTTGTCAAAATGGGTTGAAGCGAAAGATTTACCTACCAACGATGCCCGAGTTGTTGTGAAATTCTTAAAATCTCTTTTTGCTAGGTTTGGAACTCCACGAGCTATAATCAGTGATCGTGGTACGCATTTCTGCAATGACCAGTTTGATAGAATCATGCAAAAGTATGGTGTAACTCACCGTCTCTCTACTGCGTACCACCCCCAAACAAGTGGGCAAGTGGAAGTTTCCAACCGAGGGATTAAAAGAATTCTTGAAAGGACAGTAGACGAAAACCGTGCCTCTTGGTCGGATAAGCTAGATGACGCACTCTGGGCCTTCCGTGCAGCTTATAAAACACCCATCGGGTGTACTCCATACAAGCTAGTGTACGGAAAGGCGTGTCATCTGCCGATTGAGCTTGAGCACAAGGCATACTGGGCCTTGAAACATGCCAACTTCGATATTCAGACAGCTAGTGATCACCGGAAAGTTCAAATGAATGAATTAAATGAACTCCGTGATCAAGCATACGAGAACTCTTTGATCTACAAAGAAAAGACAAAGAAGATTCATGACTCCAAAATCAAAAACCGCGTTTTCAACGTAGGTGATCGAGTCCTTCTTTTCAATTCAAGATTGAAGATTTTCTCGGGAAAACTAAAATCCCGCTGGTCTGGACCATTCACCATCACTAAAGTATTTCCTTATGGAACCATTGAGTTATCTCAACCCGATGGTCCAAATTTTAAAGTGAATGGTCATCGATTGAAGCACTATTTTGGAGAGGACATTCCTCCTGTGGTTGTCCCGGACCTACAAACTTTCCCCATGAACCAATGAATGCGGGGATCGAGTCAAGCTAGCGACTCGGGAATCAAAAACAATAGCACACTATATGGGTTTTCACCGGTATTTCTGACTTCTTTCTATTTTCAACCACCCTAGTGTGGGGGAGTTGCCCCCCGCTGTTGTATATAAGTGTTTAAAAAAAAAAAAAAAAAAAATCTTTGCAAATAATGGCCGTAGTATTTCCCTTTTACGTTCTATGTTTCGGCATAACCGCCGGTACTTTGAATATTGAGGGCAATATTCATTTCTAGTGTGGGGGGAATTCTCACGAATTTTATCATGTAATTATACCACCCAATTCCCCCATTTTTGGCCAAAATATTTTTTTGGAGTAAGTGTTTTGCACTTACTCAGCTTATGGTTATCAGTCCGCCATGTCTAATAAACAAAAGGATTGGCTAATCCAGGAGCAAACGGCTCTTGGTAAAGATTTCTCAAATCCGTTGACGGCTTGCAATTTGCCCAAAATTGTATGGTGTTCAGCTCACCATATCTTTAATTAGTGAAGAGTTGGCTAGCCCGCAAGTTTATGGCTTGTGGTAAAGGCAGTTGGAAAACCATAATTGGTAATCGACTCACCAAAGGTATTTTATCTAAGAGTTGGCTAGTCCAGAAGCAAACGGTTTCTGGTAAAGACAAATCAAATCCGTTGGAAGCTGGTGATTTGCTCAAAATCATTTGGTTATCGGTGTACCAAGGTTCTTACTTGAACTGAAACATTTGGCTACTCCAGAAGTAATGGCTTTTGGTAAAGAGATTCAAATCCATTAAGTTTTTCTCAAAAGATTGCTAGGGACTAGCAATAGTTTAGTGTGGGGGATTGATGAGTGTGTAAATACTCATCATTTTTGGTCAAATCTGAACTGCAAAACATTTAAAAACACTCAGAAATGCATCAAAATACTGAAAATATCTCAAAATTGCATTTTATATGTTTCAGATGCAAAATGTTTAAAATCAGATGAAAAACGAGCTAAGTTTGCAT
Source organism: Chrysanthemum makinoi (assembly GCA_910596185.1). Classification (NCBI taxonomy): domain Eukaryota; kingdom Viridiplantae; phylum Streptophyta; class Magnoliopsida; order Asterales; family Asteraceae; genus Chrysanthemum; species Chrysanthemum makinoi. The sequence continues at coordinate 245,734,831 of OU343220.1, read as the reverse complement.
AATTGGCAGTTTCAGTCCCCCGACTTTCAAATCTTGACAAAATCAGTCCCTGAGCATTTGTTTTGAAATAAAAGTCAACCCAAGTCCTTTCAAAATCAAAATTTATCAAAAATGATCCTTGGGTAAAAAGTTTGGAGAATTTACAAGTTTGGTCCTTCAAGTTTCAAAATTGGCAAAATAGGTCCTTGGAAGTTTAAAAATGTCTTTTATGGTCCTTGTACTAATGAAACTTGTCATAATTGATCCCTTGGCATAACTTTGAAAAATTGGCAGATTTGGTCCCTTGGTTTTTGGTGAATTGCAAAATGGTCCTTGTTATTAATATCAAATCCTTGACCCTTGAACCTTTATATCATTGAACCCCTGCCATAATACCACTTGACCCCCCCTGTTTTGACCCCGTCCACTATTATTACCCCCGGTCAATATCTTGGTCAAACACCCCCTTTTCCCTCCAAAAGTCTTCCTTCTTCACCCACTCACCTGCAAACCCAGACATCCCCTCACCTCCAGCTCACACTCCACAACCTTATCACTCCACCTCCACATACCAACAAGAAGCATTTAAAGCTTCTCCTCCCTTGCACTCAAAACCCTCCCCCCAGTTGATATATCTTTTGGCGCCAAAATTTCATCAAACGGCCAATATCATCCCAACTCATCCAATGGCTCCAAAGACAAGTGGGATTTGCTCAGAGTACAAGTGGGAGCATTTTGGTGTATAAAAAGAAGAAAGAGAAGGTGAGACAAGTAGTAGTTTTTAGTTTTAATTTTTCATATGTGTCGTTTTTAATTTTCATGTCTCAATTAAGTTCTAATTTGTAATTCTAATCTTCCTTGTACTGAACCAAAGTTATTAAGTCTATTGTAACTCATTTTCAGTATTAATTCAAAGTTTATCCAAGTTTCTAGTTTTTAAGTTTTCTTTTACTTATGTAGTTTAAATAATCTAAAAACCAGGTTTCAATAAGCCTTATTATAACTCTAATAAGCTTACTAAAGCTACTCATAGCTCTTAGTAAGCTTATAATCCAGTTTTAAGCTAATTCTCAATTTGGTCAACTAAAGTCAAACGGAAGCTCATTTGGAAATGGTTACAATATTGGGTTGATGCAGTGCTGGAATGGGTTGAGTATTAGTAGTTTAGTATAGATTGGGTTCTGGTTTAAGCTGCAAATAGCTGGACCAGTTGTGAGTTCTAAATTCCCTCTCCATTTAACTGTTTGAATTTGCATAATTGTCTCAGTTGATATTGGCTAGTTGTAATTGTTTGAATTTGATTTCATTTAGCTTTAATAAGTGTTATTTGATCTTAGTTATTTACTGTCATTAGTTTTAAGGTTAGAATAAGATAAATTGTGGTTAAGATTAAGTAAACTAGTGTTTGGATTGGACAGTTATATTAAGCTTGAGGCTTGGTTTGTGCTCAAGATCTGTTGCTTAGGTCTCATTTAGGTCCATTGCAGTCAAATCAGTAAGTAATTTACATCTTAGAACACTCATAGTCAAAATTGCATTCAATCCAATCTTGTGCTCAACTCTGTTGGATTCAGTAGCTAAAATCTTGCAAACAGGTTTAGATATACTTAAGATAGCTTGCATTAGTCTTATTTCACCATTAAACATCACAATCAGTCAGTCATTTGGGATCAAAAGTCATTTTAGTCAAAGATCAATTTCTGTTTCAAAAGTAAAAAAAAAGTGAAAAACTCAGTTTTTACCAAACTTTGTAGATTTTTGTTGGTCTCAATTCTGAATCAATGCTCTTGATACTTTGGGATTAATAACCTCAACTGGTTGGCTGTTCAAAAGTGATTTTTGTGCAATTTTTGGTAATCATTTTAAGCTCTTTACAAGCTTGTCTTTTAGGCACTTGTTGCCTTGCACAGGTCACTGGTGTGACAGTTTGTGCAAAGCTCTCAACAAGCTCATGAGAGCTTGTCTTGGTCTGATTTTTGGTTTATATGCTCCTTGCCAGGTCTACTTGAGATTGTGGTATTTGGTTTTGGGTTCCAACTAGGTTAGACAGCTTATTTATAAGCTTGAAATCAGCTCCTCAAAACTGATTTCACTTATTTGATTTTGAACTCATAAGCTAGTAGCTGGTTGTCTAGAGGTTTAGAGTAGCTGGAATTGGTTGCTTATAGTTAATTTTAGCATATTTTAGCATCTGCTTTCATTTGGTGGTCTTTAGTGCTTATTTGCTTAATTTGAGTGCTTATTTATAAGCACATTTCACTTCAGCTTCATAATTCTTCACATAAGCTATTGTTTTTATATTTTTCTTAGACTTAGAATATAATTTTAGACTTTTCCTGAATTTTTCATAATTTTCCATTACTGTTTACTATTTTTCTTCATTTTAATTAGTTTCTTAGACTTTTTAAATAGCTTTTAATACAATTAAATCAGAAAAAGTTCAAAAAAATAATTTCTCATTTTTCCTAGATTAAGAAAAATATAAAAAGCCAAAAACATATTTTTCCATAATTTTTCTAGTTTAAATAATAATTTTTAGCAATTTAATTAGTTTTAAATAGTTTTTAAATCATAGAAATTAAAATATAAATCAGAAAAATACAAAAATAGTTTTGAAAATTTTCTTTAGTTATTTTAGATTTTTGAAAAATATTTTTATAATTTTCCTCTTTATTTTCATAATTTTTAGTATTTTAATTTAGTTTTAAAGTTTAAAATTAGTTTTTAATTCAAATTTATAAAAGAAAAATCAAAAACATCATTTTAAAAAATAGTGATAGCGTTTATTTAATATAATTTAGCTTTTTAATTTTCTTTCATTTTTCCTTTGTCATCTAGTATCAATCACAAACCTTTTCCCGTTCATTATCACCCGATCACTATACGTTTGATTATTCAGTCGCACAGCTCGTTGGGACTTAACGACCTGGGGAAACACTAAACACCTCTAGATCTTCATTGCATTGTTTCTGAGCTGTTTGAAGTTTATTACGGTTGACCATTCACAAGTGGTTAACTTGTGTGATAAACTTGACGGTTCGGGAGCGATCAAATTTTGGCGCCGCTGCCGGGGAGCTGTGCTAATTATCTTACGCTTAGCAGATTAGTGATTTGAATATTCACTCCTTGTTTATACCATCTATATATATATATATTTTCTTATAAAAAAAATCCAAAAACCCAAAAACATCTTAAAACATATAAAACACAAAAAAATATTTTTCTTTTGTTTCTATATATATATATATAAGATAAAAATACAAAAAGATTTGTCGTTTTCTTTGTTTAATAATAACAACATAAAAAATTACCACCGTAAACCAAGGCAGTGTACTACCTAACTGGGGATACGACCATAATAAGTTCCCGAACCAAAGATTAAAACTTGCCTTTGTGTCCTTGTGAGTGGTGTACCTTTTTCAAAGAAACCATTCATCTTGTGATTATTGGTTTAAGTTCACTGTCGTTTTGCCTCGATATTGTTTTAATTGGATTTGCTGTTATATCTACTTTTCAAAACCATAAAACCCAAAAAGATTCTTCTTTCCCCATTTTCATAATTCCCTTGACTCTGAGATTTCTTAGAGTCAACTCTAGTGTATGCTTTTCTCGCTCTTCTAGGTTTGTGAGCCCATTTCGTGAGCTTGTCAGGATTCCAAGAAGGCGTATCCGTAGACGTTCTGCCCCATCAGTCGGATCTGAGATCCGGACTGCTCACACTACTCCCGTTATCATGGCGGAAGAACGTCCTATGTGTGAGCTTCTCCAGGCACCCATCGATGGGTATGGAGATGCTATTGTTATCCGAGCCATTGTGGCTGAAAATTTTGAACTCAAAACCGGGTTACTAAATCTTGTAACCTCAAGTCAATTCTATGGTTTTGAGAGGGATGATCCTCATGCTCATATTCGATGGTTTAACAAAATTGCATCTACCATCAAATACAAGAATGTCCCTACAGATCTTTGTCAAGCTTCTTCTTCCCATTTTCCCTTGAGGGACAAGCCCGGATTTGGCTTGAAAAACAACTCCCTCAATCAATCGAAACATGGGAAGACCTGGTAAAGAAATTTGTGAACGAGTTCTATCCACCTTCCAAAACCACGAGTCTTAAAAACGAAATCATCAAATTCACACAAAAGTTTGATGAATCCTTCAGTGAATCGTGGGATCGTTTTAAGGAGTTGCTCAAATGTCCTCACCACGGTTTCTACGAGTTGATGCAACTCGATACTTTCTATAATGGAGTGAGTCAATCTGATCAAGATTCTCTCAATTCCTCAGCTGGAGGAAATTTCTTGAGCAAAACTGTAAAAGAAGCTTTAGCGATAATTGAAAACAAGTCTAAAGTCCGCACTTCACGAAGCAAACCGGTTGTTTCCCAAGTCGGTGTTGGTCCTTCTACTTCATCGCCCGTGAGTCAATCTAGCACCGATGCTAAGATTGACAAACTCACGGAAGCAATTCAAGCTTTGGTTCTCTCCAACCAAAAGAAAGTTTCTTTTCCACAAACTTCACCTCCTTCTGAAGTTAAGAAAGTGGAAGTATGTGTTACTTGCGGTGGCCCCATGCCTATTACAACTGTATGGCCACCGATGGTAACCCTTTTGAAGCAAACGCGTGGGTGGGACTTCCAATTCAGGAGGCAACCAATACCGTGCTCCTATGGACCCGAACCACCGTCCTAACCACTACCTGGACCACCCGGTTTCAACCAAAATCAAAACCGTAATCAAAATCAGAATAGAATAAACCAAGGTTTTCAAAACCAAGGTAATTTTAGTCAAAATAACGGTTTTCAAAATCAAAGTCAAAATTTCCATAACCAAGGAAATTTTAATAGAAACCAATCGGGAAATTTCAACCCAGGATATTTTCATGGCAATAATCAAGGAAATTTCCAAAATCAAGGCCCTAATCCAAACAATAGAGGCCAGAATTTTCCTACACAAAATCAAGCCATTGTTCCAACTGGACCATCATCGGATGAGTTGTTGAAGCAATTCATGAAATCCCAAGAGGAAATGAACAGGTTGTTGGTAAGCCGATTTCGACATCAAGAAGTCTTTAAATGATCGACCCTCGGGCTCGGGTACTTTACCTAGCAACACGATCGCTAATCCGAGGGCGATGCAAAGGCGATCACAACCAGAAGTGGTGCTTCATATGATGGACCCGCTATTCCTACTACCTCTTCTTCTTCTCTCCAGAAGGTAGTGGAAAGTGAACCTGAGGCGACAAAGGACCAAGTGCAACCCACTAGCTCACAAAGTACAGCACATGTCCATCCTCAAGTTGTCCCGAAACCCAAAACCAAACCTGGAGTTGTTTTGAACCTCCAGGTTGAAAACCCCAAATACAAAACTTCTATTCCTTACCCATCACGTTTAAATGAGCAAAAGCTCCGCGAAAAAGCCGGTCATCAAATGGAAAAATTCTTTCAAATTTTCCAAGAACTACATTTTGACATAAGCTTTGCGGATGCTATCATGCTTGCCCAAGTTTGCATTAACTCTCAAACACATGTTAAGCAACAAGGAAAAACTGTTTGAAATGGCTAAAACTCCTTTGAACGAGGCTTTCAGCAGTTCTGTTATAGAAGCTTCCCGAGAAGCTTGGAGATCCTGGAAAATTTCTTCTTCCTTGTGTTTTTCCAGGAATGATTGAATGCTTTGCCCTCGCTGATCTTGGTGCAAGCATCAATCGATGCCTTATTCATATGGAAGAAACTTTCTCTTCTAGAACTTATTCCTACTTGCATGACTCTTGAGCTTGCAGATCGTTCTATATCGCGTCCTCTTGGCATCGCCGAGGATGTATTCGTGAAAGTAGGAAAGTTCCATTTTCGGTGACTTTGTGGTTGTTGATTTCGATGCGATCATCGGGTTCCCCTCATTGTTGGGCGAGGATTCACGAGAACGGGCCGTGCTCTCATTGATGTATTTAAGCAAGAAATCACATTACGTGTGGGTAATGAAGCTGTCACCTTTAACCTTGATCAAACTTCGAGGTACTCCTCAAACTATGATCTTTGAATCGGTTAATCGACTCGATGTAATTGATATTGCTTCAGAGGAGTACTCTCAAGAGTTTCTTGGTTATTTTCATAATTCTGTGAGTGGGGATTCCACCACATCTTCTCAACCAATTATTGCCGACTCTTCCCCCTCTCTCACTCCGTTTGAGGGAGGTGACTTCTTTCTAGAAGAGATCGATGAGTTTCTTGCTAATGATGAATCGATTCCGCCAGGAATTGATGGTGTTTATGATTCGGAGGGGGATATCCTTTATCTTGAGCAATTGTTAAATGAAGATCCATTACCGTCACTCCTTCCGAAAGAGATCACGATTGAGGAAATCAAATCATACAAACATCTCTGAAGAATTTCGAGGTTGAACTTAATGACCTACCTCCTCATCTCGAGTATGCATTCTTGGAGGGTGATGATAAATTACCCGTCATAATTGCTAAAGACTTAAGCGAGGAGGAAAAGACTACTCTCATAAAGGTTTTGAAGTTGCACAAGCAAGCAATTGCTTGGAAACTCTCCGACATTAAGGGTATCAACCCGGAGTTTTGTACTCACAAAATCTTGATGGAGGATGACTTCAAACCAGCAGTCCAACATCAGAGAAGGGTGAATCCTAAGATTCATGAGGTTATCAAACAAGAGGTTCTCAAACTTCTTGATGCAGGTTTAATTTACCCGATCTCTGATAGTCCTTGGGTCAGTCCCATCCACTGTGTTCCAAAAAGGGGTGGCATAACTGTTGTCACAAATGAAGAAAGCGAGTTAATTCCAACTCGATTGGTTACGGGATGGCGTGTGTGTATTGACTATCGCAAGTTAAGCGAAGCCACCCGTAAAGACCATTTTCCTCTACCCTTCATGGACCAAATGCTTGAGAGACTAGCAGGGAACGAATACTATTGTTTCCTAGATGGTTTCTCGGGATATTTTCAGATCCCCATTGATCCACAGGATCAAGAAAAGACCACATTCACCTGCCCATACGGAACTTTTGCCTATAGACGTATGCCTTTTGGCCTATGTAACGCTCCTGGCACGTTCCAACGATGTATGATGGCAATTTTCCACGACATGATCGGGGAAACAATGGAGGTGTTTATGGATGACTTCTCGGTCATTGGGGACTCATTTCACACATGTCTCTCCCATTTAGAAAAAATGCTAAAACGGTGTGAAGACACCAATCTTTGTCTAAATTGGGAGAAGAGCCACTTTATGGTCAAAGAAGGCATAGTCCTTGGCCATAAGATTTCCAAAAACGGGATTGAGGTTGACAAAGCGAAAGTGGATGTCATTGCCAAATTGCCTCATCCTACTACCGTCAAAGGTATTAGGAGTTTTCTAGGTCATGCCGGGTTTTATCGCAGATTCATACAAGATTTTTCTAAAATCGCTCGGCCTATGACTCATCTCCTTGAGAAGGATGCTCCTTTTATCTTCTCACCTGAGTGCATCGAAGCTTTTGAAACATTAAAGAAAAAGCTTACGGAAGCACCCATTCGCGTTGCCCCCGACTGGGATTTACCCTTTGAACTCATGTGCGATGCAAGTGATTTTGCTATCAGTGCAGTCTTGGGGCAACGTAAAACCAAGCATTTTCAGCCTATCCACTACGCGAGTAAGACTATGACTGAAGCTCAAACCCATTACACCACTACGAAAAAAGAATTATTAGCTGTGGTGTATGCGTTTGAGAAGTTTAAACCCATACCTAATCTTGAACAAATGCGTGGTGTATACGGATCACTCGGCTCTCAAATATCTCTTTGCAAAACAAGATGCAAAGCCGAGATTGCTCCGTTGGGTTCTCCTCCTGCAAGAATTTGATATCATTATACGTGATAAAAAGGAGCTGAGAACCTGGCTGCAGATCATCTGTCCCGTCTAGAAAACCCTCACCAGGATGTGTTCGAGAAAAAGGAAATTAACGAAACATTTCCTCTCGAAACACTCAATGTGGTTTCTTTTTGTGGAGACTCTTCTACCCCATGGTTTGCTGACTTTGCAAATTACCATGCGGGTAACTTTGTGGTGAAAGGGATGTCGTCCCAACAGAAAAACAAATTCTTTAAAGATGTAAAACATTACTTCGGGGACGACCCCTACTTATTCAAAATTTGCGCGGATCAAGTCATCAGGCGATGTGTGTATGGTCGGGAAGCCAATGACATTCTCAAGGCTTGCCATTCGGACCTCTTGGGGACATCATAGCCCTAACTACACCGCCAAGAAGGTGTTTGATTCCGGATTTTATTGGCCCACGATTTACAAGGATGCCCACGAATTTGTCAAAACCTGTGACGCTTGTCAGCGTCACGGAAATATCTCACAAAGAAATGAAATGCCGCAAAACGCCATTCAAGTGTGTGAGATTTTTGACATCTGGGGCATTGACTTTATGGGGCCATTTCCTTCATCTCGAGGAAATAAATACATACTCGTGGCCGTTGACTATTTGTCAAAATGGGTTGAAGCGAAAGCTTTACCTACCAACGATGCCCGAGTTGTTGTGAAATTCTTAAAATCTCTTTTTGCTAGGTTTGGAACTCCACGAGCTATAATCGGTGATCGTGGTACGCATTTCTGCAATGACCAGTTTGATAGAGTCATGCAAAAGTATGGTGTAACTCACCGTCTCTCTACTGCGTACCACCCCAAACAAGTGGGCAAGTGGAAGTTTCCAACCGAGGGATTAAAAGAATTCTTGAAAGGACAGTAGGCGAAAATCGTGCCTCTTGGTCGGATAAGCTAGATGACGCACTCTGGGCCTTCCGTACAGCTTACAAAACACCCATCGGTTGTACTCCATACAAGCTAGTGTACGGAAAGGCGTGTCATCTGCCGATTGAGCTTGAGCACAAGGCATCCTGGGCCTTGAAACATGCCAACTTCGATATTCAGACAGCTGGTGATCACCGGAAAGTTCAAATGAATGAATTAAATGAACTCCGTGATCAAGCATACGAGAACTCTTTGATCTACAAAGAAAAGACAAAGAAGATTCATGACTCCAAAATCAAAACCCGCGTTTTCAACGTCGGTGATCGAGTCCTTCTTTTCAATTCAAGATTGAAGATTTTCTCGGGAAAACTAAAATCCCGCTGGCCTGGACCATTCACCATCACTAAAGTATTTCCTTATGGAACCATTGAGTTATCTCAACCCGATGGTCCAAATTTTAAAGTGAATGGTCATCGATTGAAGCACTATTTTGGAGAGGACATTCCTCCTGTGGTTGTCCCGGATCTACAAACTTTCCCCATGAACCAATGAATGCGGGGATCGAGTCAAGCTAGCGACTCGGGAATCAAAAACAATAGCACACTATATGGGTTTTCACCCGTATTTCTGACTTCTTTCTATTTTCTACCACCCTAGTGTGGGGGAGTTGCCCCCCGCTGTTGTATATAAGTGTTTAAAAAAAAAAAAAAAATCTTTGCAAATAATGGCCGTAGTATTTCCCTTTTACGTTCTATGTTTCGGCATATCCGCCGGTACTTTGAATATTGAGGGCAATATTCATTTCTAGTGTGGGGGGAATTCTCACGAATTTTATCATGTAATTATACCACCAAATTCCCCCATTTTTGGCCAAATTTTTTTTTTGGAGTAAGTGTTTTGCACTTACTCACTTATGGTTATCGATCCGCCATGTCTAATAAACAAAAGGATTGGCTAATCCAGAGCAAACGCGGCTCTTGGTAAAGATATATCAAATCCGTTGACGGCTTGCAATTTGCCCAAAATTGTATGGTGTTCAACTCACCATATCTTTAATTAGTGAAGAGTTGGCTAGCCCGCAAGTTTATGGCTTGTGGTAAAGGCGGTTGGAAAACCATAATTGGTAATCGACTCACCAAAGATATTTTATCTAAGAGTTGGCTAGTCCGAAGCAAGCGGTTTACGGTAAAGACAAATCAAATCCGTTGGAAATTTGGTGATTTGCTCAAATCATTTGGTTATCGGTGTACCAAGGTTCTTACTTGAACTGAAACATTTGGCTACTCGAGAAGTAATGGCTTTTGGTAAAGAGATTCAAATCCATTAAGTTTTCTCAAAAGATTGCTAGGGACTAGCAATAGTTTAGTGTGGGGATTGATGAGTGTGTAAATACTCATCATTTTTGGTCAAATCTGAACTGCAAAACATTTAAAACACTCAGAAATGCATCAAAATACTGAAAATATCTCAAAAATTGCATTTTATATGTTTGGATGCAAAATGTTTAAAAAGAGATGAAAAACGAGCTAAGTTTGCATAATTGGCAGTTTCAGTCCCCCGACTTTCAAATCTTGACAAAATCAGTCCCTGAGCATTTGTTTTGAAATAAAAGTCAACCCAAGTCCTTTCAAAATCAAAATTTATCAAAAATGATCCTTGGGTAAAAAGTTTGGAGAATTTACAAGTTTGGTCCTTCAAGTTTCAAAATTGGCAAAATAGGTCCTTGGAAGTTTAAAAATGTCTTTTATGGTCCTTGTACTAATGAAACTTGTCATAATTGATCCCTTGGCATAACTTTGAAAAATTAGCAGATTTGGTCCCTTGGTTTTTGGTGAATTGCAAAATGGTCCTTGTTATTAATATCAAATCCTTGACCCTTGAACCTTTATATCATTGAACCCCTGCCATAATACCATTTGACCCCCCCTGTTTTGACCCCGTCCACTATTATTACCCCCGGTCAATATCTTGGTCAAACACCCCCTTTTCCCTCCAAAAGTCTTCCTTCTTCACCCACTCACCTGCAAAACCCGGACATCCCTCACCTCCAGCTCACACTCCACAACCTTATCACTCCACCTCCACATACCAACAAGAAGCATTTAAAGCTTCTCCTCCCTTGCACTCAAAACCCTTCCCCCAGTTGATATATCTTTTGGCGCCAAAATTTCATCAAACGGCCAATATCATCCCAACTCATCCAATGGCTCCAAAGACAAGTGGGATTTGCTCAGAGTACAAGTGGGAGCATTTTGGTGTATAAAAAGAAGAAAGAGAATGAGAGACAAGTAGTAGTTTTTAGTTTTAATTTTTCATATGTGTCGTTTTTAATTTTTATGTCTCAATTAAGTTCTAATTTGTAATTCTAATCTTCCTTGTACTGAACCAAAGTTATTAAGTCTATTGTAACTCATTTTCAGTATTAATTCAAAGTTTATCCAAGTTTCTAGTTTTTAAGTTTTCTTTTACTTATGCAGTTTAAATAATCTAAAAACCAGGTTTCAATAAGCCTTATTATAACTCTAATAAGCTTACTAAAGCTACTCATAGCTCTTAGTAAGCTTATAATCCAGTTTTAAGCTAATTCTCAATTTGGTCAACTAAATTCAAACTGAAGCTCATTTGGAAATGGTTACAATATTGGGTTGATGCAGTGCTGGAATGGGTTGAGTATTAGTAGTTTAGTATAGATTGGGTTCTGGTTTAAGCTGCAAATAATTTGGACCCTTGTGAGTTCTAAATTCCCTCTCCATTTAACTGTTTGAATTTGCATAATTGTCTCAGTTGATATTGGCTAGTTGTAATTGTTTGAATTTGATTTCATTTAGCTTTAATAAGTGTTATTTGATCTTAGTTATTTACTGTCATTAGTTTTAAGGTTAGAATAAGATAAATTGTGGTTAAGATTAAGTAAACTAGTGTTTGGATTGGACAGTTATATTAAGCTTGAGGCTTGGTTTGTGCTCAAGATCTGTTGCTTAGGTCTCATTTAGGTCCATTGCAGTCAAATCAGTAAGTAATTTACATCTTAGAACACTCATAGTCAAAATTGCATTCAATCCAATCTTGTGCTCAACTCTGTTGGATTCAGTAGCTAAAATCTTGCAAACAGGTTTAGATATACTTAAGATAGCTTGCATTAGTCTTATTTCACCATTAAACATCACAATCAGTCAGTCATTTGGGATCAAAAGTCATTTTAGTCAAAGATCAATTTCTGTTTCAAAAGTAAAAAAAAAGTGAAAAACTCAGTTTTTACCAAACTTTGTAGATTTTTGTTGGTCTCAATTCTGAATCAATGCTCTTGATACTTTGGGATTAATAACCTCAACTGGTTGGCTGTTCAAAAGTGATTTTTGTGCAATTTTTGGTAATCATTTTAAGCTCTTTACAAGCTTGTCTTTTAGGCACTTGTTGCCCTTACTGGTCACTGTGGTGTGACAGGTTTGTGCAAAGCTCTCAACAAGCTCATGAAAGCTTGTCTTGGTCTGATTTTTGGTTTATATGCTCCTTGCCAGGTCTACTTGAGATTGTGGTATTTGGTTCTGGGTTCCAACTAGGTTAGACAGCTTATTTATAAGCTTGAAATCAGCTCCTCAGAACTGATTTCACTTATTTGATTTTGAACTCATAAGCTAGTAGCTGGTTGTCTAGAGGTTTAGAGTAGCTGGAATTGGTTGCTTATAGTTAAGTTTAGCATATTTTAGCTTCTGCTTTCATTTGGTGGTCTTTAGTGCTTATTTGCTTAATTTGAGTGCTTATTTATAAGCACATTTCACTTCAGCTTCATAATCCTTCACATAAGCTATTGTTTTTATATTTTTCTTAGACTTAGAATATAATTTTAGACTTTTCCTGAATTTTTCATAATTTTCCATTACTGTTTACTATTTTTCTTCATTTTAATTAGTTTCTTAGACTTTTTAAATAGCTTTTAATACAATTAAATCAGAAAAAGTTCAAAAAAATAATTTCTCATTTTTCCTAGATTAAGAAAAATATAAAAAGCCAAAAACATATTTTTCCATAATTTTTTTAGTTTAAATAATAATTTTTAGCAATTTAATTAGTTTTAAATAGTTTTTAAATCATAGAAATTAAAATATAAATCAGAAAAATACAAAAAATAGTTTTGAAAATTTTCTTTAGTTATTTTAGATTTTTGAAAAATAGTTTTATAATTTTCCTCTTTATTTTCATAATTTTTAGTATTTTAATTTAGTTTTAAAGTTTAAAATTAGTTTTTAATTCAAATTTATAAAAGGAAAATCAAAAACATCATTTAAAAAAATAGTGATAGCGTTTATTTAATATAATTTAGCTTTTTAATTTCTTTCATTTTTCCTTTGTCATCTAGTATCAATCACAAACCTTTTCCCGTTCATTATCACCCGATCACTATACGTTTGATTATTCAGTCGCACAGCTCGTTGGGACTTAACGACCTGGGGAAACACTAAACACCTCTAGATCTTCATTGCATTGTTTCTGAGCTGTTTGAAGTTTATTACGGTTGACCATTCACAAGTGGTTAACTTGTGTGATAAACTTGACAGTTCGGGAGCGATCAAATTTTGGCGCCGAGCTTGCTAATTATCTTCACGCTTAGCAGATTAGTAATTTGAATATTCACTCCTTGTTTATACCATCTATATCTATATATATTTTCTTATAAAAAAAATCCAAAAACCCAAAAACATCTTAAAACATATAAAACACAATAAAATATTTTTCTTTTGTTTCTATATATATATATAAGATAAAAATACAAAAAGATTTGTCGTTTTCTTTGTTTAATAATAACAACATAAAAAATTACCACCGCAAACCAAGGCAGTGTACTACCTAACTGGGGTACGACCATAATAAGTTCCCGAACCAAAGATTAAAACTTGCCTTTGTGTCCTTGTGAGTGGTGTACCTTTTCAAAGAAGCCATTCATCTTGTGATTATTGGTTTAAGTTCACTGTCGTTTTGCCTCGATATTGTTTTAATTGGATTTGTTGTTATATCTACTTTTCAAAACCATAAAACCCAAAAGATTCTTCTTTCCCCATTTTCATAATTCCCTTGACTCTGAGATTTCTTAGAGTCAACTCTAGTGTATGCACACTCGCTCTTCTAGGTCTGTGAGCCCATTTCGTGAGCTTGTCAAGATTCCAAGAAGGCGTATCCGTAGACGTTCGGCCCCATCAGTCGGATCTGAGATCCGGACTGCTCACACTACTTCCGTTATCATGGCGGAAGAACGTCCTATGTGTGAGCTTCTCCAGGCACCCATCGATGGGTATGGAGATGCTATTGTTATCCCAGCCATTGTGGCTGAAAATTTTGAACTCAAAACCGGGTTACTAAATCTTGTAACCTCAAGTCAATTCTATGGTTTTGAGAGGGATGATCCTCATGCTCATATTCGATGGTTTAACAAAATTGCATCTACCATCAAATACAAGAATGTCCCTACAGATGCTGTCAAGCTTCTTCTGTTCCCATTTTCCCTTGAGGGACAAGCCCGGATTTGGCTTGAAAAACAACCCCCTCAATCAATCGAAACATGGGAAGACCTGGTAAAGAAATTTGTGAACGAGTTCTATCCACCTTCCAAAACCACGAGTCTTAAAAACGAAATCATCAAATTCACACAAAAGTTTGATGAATCCTTCAGTGAATCGTGGGATCGTTTTAAGGAGTTGCTCCGCAAATGTCCTCACCATGGTTTCTCCGAGTTGATGCAACTCGATACTTTCTATAATGGAGTGAGTCAATCGGATCAAGATTCTCTCAATTCCTCCGCTGGAGGAAATTTCTTGAGCAAAACTGTAAAAGAAGCTTTAGCGATAATTGAAAACAAGTCTAAAGTCCGCACTGCACGAAGCAAACCGGTTGTTTCCCAAGTCGGTGTTGGTCCTTCTACTTCATCGCCCGTGAGTCAATCTAGCACCGATGCTAAGATTGACAAACTCACGGAAGCAATTCAAGCTTTGGTTCTCTCCAACCAAAGGAAAGTTTCTTTTCCACAAACTTCACCTCCTGCTGAAGTTAAGAAAGTGGAAGTATGTGTTACTTGCGGTGGCCCCCATGCCTATTACAACTGTATGGCCACCGATGGTAACCCTTTTGAAGCAAACGCTGTGGGTGGGACTTCCAATTCAGGAGGCAACCAATACCGTGCTCCTATGGACCCGAACCACCGTCCTAACCACTACCCTGGACCACCCGGTTTCAACCAAAATCAAAACCGTAATCAAAATCAGAATAGAATAAACCAAGGTTTTCAAAACCAAGGTAATTTTAGTCAAAATAACGGTTTTCAAAATCAAAGTCAAAATTTCCAAAACCAAGGAAATTTTAATAGAAACCAGAATCAGGGAAATTTCAACCCAGGGTATTTTCATGGCAATAATCAAGGAAATTTCCAAAATCAAGGCCTTAATCCAAACAATAGAGGCCAGAATTTTCCGACACAAAATCAAGCCATTGTTCCAACTGGACCATCATCTGATGAGTTGTTGAAGCAATTCATGAAATCCCAAGAGGAAATGAATAGGTTGTTGGTAAGCCAGATTTCTGACATCAAGAAGTCTTTAAATGATCGACCCTCGGGCTCAGGTACTTTACCTAGCAACAAGATCGCTAATCCGAGGGGCGATGCAAAGGCGATCACAACCAGAAGTGGTGCTTCATATGATGGACCTGCTATTCCTACTACCTCTTCTTCTTCTCTCCGAAGGTAGGGAAAGTGAACTGAGGCGACAAAGAACCAAGTGCAACCTACTAGCTCACAAAGTACAGCACATGTCCATCCTCAAGTTGTCCCAAACCCAAAACCAAACCAGGAGTTGTTTTGAACCTCCAGGTTGAAAACCCCAAATACAAAACTTCTATTCCTTACCCATCACGTTTAAATGAGCAAAAGCTCCGCGAAAAAGCGAGTCATCAAATGGAAAAATTCTTTCAAATTTTCCAAGAACTACATTTTGACATAAGCTTTGCGGATGCTATCATGCTGATGCCTAAGTTTGCATCAACTCTCAAACACATGTTAAGCAACAAGGAAAAACTGTTTGAGATGGCTAAAACTCCTTTGAACGAGAAGCTGCTTTCTGTTAAAGAAGCTTCCAGAGAAGCTTGGAGATCCTGGAAAATTTCTTCTTCCTTGTGTTTTTCCAGGGATGATTGAATGCTTTGCCCTCGCCGATCTTGGTGCAAGCATCAATCGATGCCTTATTCAAGATATGGAAGAAACTTTCTCTTCCAGAACTTATTCCTACTTGCATGACTCTTGAGCTTGCAGATCGTTCTATATCGCGTCCTCTTGGCATCGCCGAGGATGTATTCGAAAGTAGGAAAGTTCCATTTTCCAACTGACTTTGTGGTTGTTGACTTCGATGCCGATCATCGGGTTCCCCTCATTGTTGGGCGAGGATTCCTGAGAACGGGCCGTGCTCTCATTGATGTATTTAAGCAAGAAATCACATTACGTGTGGGTAATGAAGCTGTCACCTTTAACCTTGATCAAACTTAGAGGTACTCCTCAAACTATGATGTTGAATCGGTTAATCGAATCGATGTAATTGATATTGCTTCAGAGGAGTACTCTCAAGAGTTTCTTGGTTATTTTCATAATTCTGTGAGTGGGGATTCCACCACATCTTCTCAACCAATTATTGCCGACTCTTCCCCCTCTCTCACTCCGTTTGAGGGAGGTGACTTCTTTCTAGAAGAGATCGATGAGTTTCTTGCTAATGATGAATCGATTCCGCCAGTAATTGATGGTGTTTATGATTCGGAGGGGGATATCCTTTATCTTGAGCAATTGTTAAATGAAGATCCATTACCGTCACTCCCTCCGAAAGAGATCACGATTGAGGAAATCAAATCAGTACAAACATCTATTGAAGAATTTCCCGAGGTTGAACTTAAGGACCTACCTCCTCATCTCGAGTATGCATTCTTGGAGGGTGATGATAAATTACCCGTCATAATTGCTAAAGACTTAACTGAGGAGGAAAAGACTGCTCTCATAAAGGTTTTGAAGTTGCACAAGCAAGCAATTGCTTGGAAACTCTCCGACATTAAGGGTATCAACCCTGAGTTTTGTACTCACAAAATCTTGATGGAGGATGACTTCAAGCCAGCAGTCCAACATCAGAGAAGGGTGAATCCTAAGATTCATGAGGTTATCAAACAAGAGGTTCTCAAACTTCTTGATGCCGGTTTAATTTACCCGATCTCTGATAGTCCTTGGGTCAGATCCCATCCACGTGTTCCAAAAAAGGTGGCATAACTGTTGTCACAAATGAAGAAAACGAGTTAATTCCAACTCGATTGGTTACGGGATGGCGTGTGTGTATTGACTATTGCAAGTTAAACGAAGCCACCCGTAAAGACCATTTTCCTCTACCCTTCATGGACTAAATGCTTGAGAGACTAGCAGGGAACGAATACTATTGTTTCCTAGATGGTTTCTCGGGATATTTTCAGATCCCCATTGATCCACAGGATCAAGAAAAGACCACATTCACCTGCCCATACGGAACTTTTGCCTCTAGACGTATGCCTTTTGGCCTATGTAACGCTCTTGGCACGTTCCAACGATGTATGATGGCAATTTTCCACGACATGATCAGGGAAACAATGGAGGTGTTTATGGATGACTTCTCGGTCATTGGAGACTCATTTCACACATGTCTCTCCCATTTAGAAAAAATGCTAAAACGGTGTGAAGACACCAATCTTTGTCTAAATTGGGAGAAGAGCCACTTTATGGTCAAAGAAGGCATAGTCCTTGGCCATAAGATTTCCAAAACGGGATTGAGGTTGACAAAGCCAAAGTGGATGTCATTGCCAAATTGCCTCATCCTACTACCGTCAAAGGTATTAGGAGTTTTCTAGGTCATGCCGGGTTTTATCGCAGATTCATACAAGATTTTTCTAAAATCGCCTGGCCTATGACTCATCTCCTTGAGAAGGATGCTCCTTTTATCTTCTCACCTGAGTGCATCGAAGCTTTTGAAACATTAAAGAAAAAGCTTAAGGAAGCACCCATTCTAGTTGCCCCTACTGGGATTTACCCTTTGAACTCATGTGCGATGCAAGTGATTTTGCTATCGGTGCGTCCTGGGGCAACGTAAAACCAAGCATTTTCAGCCTATCCACTACGCGAGTAAGACTATGGCTGAAGCTCAAACCCATTACACCACTACAGAAAAAGAATTATTAGCTGTGGTGTATGCGTTTGAGAAGTTTCGACCATACCTAATCTTGACCAAATGCGTGGTGTATACGGATCACTCGGCTCTCAAATATCTCTTTGCAAAACAAGATGCAAAGCCGAGATTGCTCCGTTGGGTTCTTCTCCTGCAAGAATTTGATATCATTATACGTGATAAAAAGGAGCCGAGAACATGTTGATCATCTGTCCCGTTTAGAAAACCCTCACCAGGATGTGTTCGAGAAAAAGGAAATTAACGAAACATTTCCTCTCGAAACACTCAATGTGGTTTCTTTTTGTGGAGACTCTTCTACCCTATGGTTTGCTGACATTGCAAATTACCATGCGGGTAACTTTGTGGTGAAAGGGATGTCGTCCCAACAAAAAAACAAATTCTTTAAAGATGTAAAACATTACTTCGGGACGACCCTACTTATTCAAAATTTACGCGGATTAAGTCATCGGGATGTGTGTATGGTCGGGAAGCCAATGACATTCTTAAGGCTTGCCATTCTGGACCTACTTGGGGACATCATAGCCCCAACTACACCGCCAAGAAGGTGTTTGATTCCGGATTTTATTGGCCCACGATTTACAAGGATGCCCACGAATTTGTCAAAACCTGGACGCTTGTCAGCGTCACGAGAATATCTCACAAAGAAATGAAATGCCGCAAAACGCCATTCAAGTGTGTGAGATTTTTGACATCGGGGGCATTGACTTTATGGGGCCATTTCCTTCATCTCAAGGAAATAAATACATACTCGTGGCCGTTGACTATTTGTCAAAATGGGTTGAAGCGAAAGATTTACCTACCAACGATGCCCGAGTTGTTGTGAAATTCTTAAAATCTCTTTTTGCTAGGTTTGGAACTCCACGAGCTATAATCGGTGATCGGTAGTGCGCATTTCTGCAATGACCAGTTTGATAGAGACATGCAAAAGTATGGTGTAACTCACCGTCTCTCTACTGCGTACCACCCCAAACAAGTGGGCAAGTGGAAGTTTCCAACCGAGGGATTAAAAGAATTCTTGAAAGGACGGAGGCGAAAATCGTGCCTCTTGGTGGATAAGCTAGATGGCGCTCTGGGCCTTCCGTGACTTATAAAACACCCATCGGGTGTACTCCATACAAGCTAGTGTATGGGAAGGCGTGTCATCTGCCGATTGAGCTTGAGCACAAAGCATACTGGGCCTTGAAACATGCCAACCGATATTGAGGTTGGTGATCACCGGAAAATTCAAATGAATGAATTAAATGAACTCCGTGATCAAGCATACGAGAACTCTTTGATCTACAAAGAAAAGACAAAGAAGATTCATGACTCCAAAATCAAAAACCGCGTTTTCAAGCGTAGGTGATCGAGTCCTTCTTTTCAATTCATGATTGAAGATTTTCTCGGAAAACTAAAATCCCTACTGGTGCGGACCATTCACCATCAATAAAGTATTTCCTTATGGAACCATTGAGTTATCTCAACCCGATGGTCCAAATTTTAAAGTGAATGGTCATCGATTGAAGCACTATTTTGGAGAGGACATTCCTCCTGTGGTTGTCCCGGACTTACAAACTTTCCCCATGAACCAATGAATGCGGGTATCGAGTCAAGCTAGCGACTCGGGAATCAAAAACAATAGCACACTATATGGGTTTTCACCCGTATTTCTGACTTCTTTCTATTTTCTACCACCCTAGTGTGGGGAGTTGCCCATTTGTTGTATATAAGTGTTTAAAAAAAAAAATCTTTGCAAATAATGGCGTAGTATTTCCCTTTTACGTTCTATGTTTTGGCATATCAGCGGTACTTTGAATATTGAGGGCAATATTCATTTCTAGTGGGGGGAATTCTCACGAATTTTATCATGTAATTATACCACCAAATTCCCCATTTTTGGCCAAATTTTTTTTTGGAGTAAGTGTTTTGCACTTACTCACTTATAGTTATCGATCCGCCATGTCTAATAAACAAAAGGATTGGCTAATCCAGGAGCAAGCGGCTCTTGGTAAAGATTTCTCAAATCCGTTGATGGCTTGCAATTTGCCCAAAATTGTATGGTGTTCAACTCACCATATCTTTAATTAGTGAAGAGTTGGCTAGCCCGCAAGTTTATGGCTTGTGGTAAAGTCAGTTGGAAAACCATAATTGGTAATCGACTCACCAAAGATATTTTATCTAAGAGTTGGCTAGTCCGAAGCAAGCGGTTTCGGTAAAGACAAATCAAATCCGTTGGAAGTTGGTGATTTGCTCAAAATCATTTGGTTATCATTGTACCAAGGTTCTTACTTGAACTGAAACATTTGGCTACTCTAGAAGTAATGGCTTTTGGTAAAGAGATTCAAATCCATTAAGTTTTTCTCAAAAGATTGCTAGGGACTAGCAATAGTTTAGTGTGGGGATTGATGAGTGTGTAAATACTCATCATTTTTGGTCAAATCTGAGCTGCAAAACATTTAAAAACACTCAGAAATGCATCAAAATACTGAAAATATCTCAAAAATTGCATTTTATATGTTTGGATGCAAAATGTTTAAAATCGGATGAAAACGAGCTAAGTTTGCATAATTGGCGTTTAGTCCCCCGACTTTCAAATCTTGACAAAATCAGTCCCTGAGCATTTGTTTTGAAATAAAAGTCAACCCAAGTCCTTTCAAAATCAAAATTTATCAAAATGATCCTTGGGTAAAAAGTTTGGAGAATTTACAAGTTTGGTCCTTCAAGTTTCAAAATTGGCAAAATAGGTGCTTGGAAGTTTAAAAATGTCTTTTATGGTCCTTGTACTAATGAAACTTGTCATAATTGATCCCTTGGCATAACTTTGAAAAATTAGCAGATTTGGTCCCTTGGTTTTTGGTGAATTGCAAAATGGTCCTTGTTATTAATATCAAATCCTTGACCCTTGAACCTTTATATCATTGAACCCCTGCCATAATACCACTTGACCCCCTGTTTTGACCCGTCCACTATTATTACCCCCGGTCAATATCTTGGTCAAACACCCCCTTTTCCCTCCAAAAGTCTTCCTTCTTCACCCACTCACCGCAAACCCGGACATCCCTCACCTCCATTTCTCACACTCCACAACCTTATCACTCCACCTCCACATACCAACAAGAAGCATTTAAAGCTTCTCCTCCCTTGCACTCAAAACCCTTCCCCCAGTTGATATATCTTTTGGCGCCAAAATTTCATCAAACGGCCAATATCATCCCAACTCATCCAATGGCTCCAAAGACAAGTGGGATTTGCTCAGAGTACAAGTGGGAGCATTTTGGTGTATAAAAAGAAGAAAGAGAAGGAGAGACAAGTAGTAGTTTTTAGTTTTAATTTTTGATATGTGTTATTTTTAATTTTTATGTCTCAATTAAGTTCTAATTTGTAATTCTAATCTTCCTTGTACTGAACCAAAGTTATTAAGTCTATTGTAACTCATTTTCAGTATTAATTCAAAGTTTATCCAAGTTTCTAGTTTTTAAGTTTTCTTTTACTTATGCAGTTTAAATAATCTAAAAACCAGGTTTCAATAAGCCTTATTATAACTCTAATAAGCTTACTAAAGCTACTCATAGCTCTTAGTAAGCTTATAATCCAATTTTAAGCTAATTCTCAATTTGGTCAACTAAAGTCAAACTGAAGCTCATTTGGAAATGGTTACAATATTGGGTTGATGCAAAGGTCTTTGGAATGGGTTGAGTATTAGTAGTTTAGTATAGATTGGGTTCTGGTTTAAGCTGCAAATAGCTGGACCAGTTGTGAGTTCTAAATTCCCTCTCCATTTAACTGTTTGAATTTGCATAATTGTCTCAGTTGATATTGGCTAGTTGTAATTGTTTGAATTTGATTTCATTTAGCTTTAATAAGTGTTATTTGATCTTAATTATTTACTGTCATTAGTTTTAAGGTTAGAATAAGATAAATTGTGGTTAAGATTAAGTAAACTAGTGTTTGGATTGGACAGTTATATTAAGCTTGAGGCTTGGTTTGTGCTCAAGATCTGTTGCTTAGGTCTCATTTAGGTCCATTGCAGTCAAATCAGTAAGTAATTTACATCTTAGAACACTCATAGTCAAAATTGCATTCAATCCAATCTTGTGCTCAACTCTGTTGGATTCAGTAGCTAAAATCTTGCAAACAGGTTTAGATATACTTAAGATAGCTTGCATTAGTCTTATTTCACCATTAAACAGCACAATCAGTCAGTCATTTGGGATCAAAAGTCATTTTAGTCAAAGATCAATTTCTGTTTCAAAAGTAAAAAAAAAGTGAAAAACTCAGTTTTTTACCAAACTTTGTAGATTTTTGTTGGTCTCAATTCTGAATCAATGCTCTTGATACTTTGGGATTAATAACCTCAACTGGTTGGGTGTTCAAAAGTGATTTTTGTGCAATTTTTGGTAATCATTTTAAGCTCTTTACAAGCTTGTCTTTTAGGCACTTGTTGCCCCGTACCGGTCACTTTGTGGTGTGACAGGTTTGTGCAAAGCTCTCAACAAGCTCATGAGAGATTTTCTTGGTCTGATTTTTGGTTTATATGCTCCTTGCCAGGTCTACTTCAGATTGTGGTATTTGGTTTTGGGTTCCAACTAGGTTAGACAGCTTATTTATAAGCTTGAAATCAGCTCCTCAGAACTGATTTCACTTATTTGATTTTGAACTCATAAGCTAGTAGCTGGTTGTCTAGAGGTTTAGAGTAGCTGGAATTGGTTGCTTATAGTTAAGTTTAGCATATTTTAGCTTCTGCTTTCATTTGGTGGTCTTTAGTGCTTATTTGCTTAATTTGAGTGCTTATTTATAAGCACATTTCACTTCAGCTTCATAATCCTTCACATAAGCTATTGTTTTTATATTTTTATTAGACTTAGAATATAATTTTAGACTTTTCCTGAATTTTTCATAATTTTCCATTACTGTTTACTATTTTTCTTCATTTTAATTAGTTTCTTAGACTTTTTAAATAGCTTTTAATACACTTAAATCAGAAAAAGTTCAAAAAAATAATTTCTCATTTTTCCTAGATTAAGAAAAATATAAAAAGCCAAAAACATATTTTTCCATAATTTGTCTAGTTTAAATAATAATTTTTAGCAATTTAATTAGTTTTAAATAGTTTTTAAATCATAGAAATTAAAATATAAATCAGAAAAATACAAAAAATAGTTTTGAAAATTTTCTTTAGTTATTTTAGATTTTTGAAAAATAGTTTTATAATTTTCCTCTTTATTTTCATAATTTTTAGTATTTTAATTTAGTTTTAAAGTTTAAAATTAGTTTTTAATTCAAATTTATAAAAGAAAAATCAAAAACATCATTTTAAAAAATAGTGATAGCGTTTATTTAATATAATTTAGCTTTTTAATTTTCTTTCATTTTTCCTTTGTCATCTAGTATCAATCACAAACCTTTTCCTGTTCATTATCACCCGATCACTATACGTTTGATTATTCAGTCGCACAGCTCGTTGGGACTTAACGACCTGGGGAAACACTAAAATCCTCTAGATCTTCATTGCATTGTTTTTGAGCTGTTTGAAGTTTATTACGGTTGACCATTCACAAGTGGTTAGCTTGTGTGATAAACTTGACGGTTCGGGAGCGATCAACTAACACTTGTGCTGATGATGTCATATTGAGTCTTCTTGTCTGATGGTTATGTTTCAAATATTAAACTAATATATTTAAAAGATGAATAAAATACACAACGAAGGAGGATTGACAACTTGGATGTTTCATCACTCAAAATCGAAACATGAGCATACAAACAACATACGTAAACTTTGTTCTTGAACGACTCAACACTCAAAATCGCATGTTAAGTAAAATTTAAAATAATATATATCCTATGCATCTCATTTTGTTAGTAGCATGATTGGTTATGTTACAAGAGAATAAATTATATCTTGTTTTGAAAAATTTAAGATATTAGATTTGGAAACTAACAAAATATAACGTGTGTCATTGCATAAACAAGTAAAATTTGTTCATTACATTATATACTAAAATACTTGTTTTCCTAAGCAATTCATAAGAGTGAAAATTTTATCCTCTTAGATAAGCACATTTGTTGAAAAATACAATATGTATTGTCTCGATAATACATCGTAAAATATTTACAAGATCTATTAAGGTAAGTAACCTTAATTAGACTCTTTTTATCAAGATATACTAAGGAGTAGTCTTGAAACACTTTCTATAGAGCATATTCTCCACCTTTTTCACATGAGCGCATTTCTTGGCTCTAGAAAACCAAATCGTGCTAATATAACAACTAAAAACTCAACAAACAAAGATGTCATATATGAGATCATGTAATGCACCAATTAAACCAAATAACCTCCAAATCTCAAACACATGATTGTAATACCGTGCTTGCCTTTGTTAGGATTTTGTGTAAGACGTGTCATTTTCATTAACAGGGTCTTAAAATATGGTTATTTGAGTCATATTAGGACATGTACTAGCGAAATTAGCTAATATCATCTTTGGTACACTTCAATATGGAAATATAGGAATTCATCTTATGTGTTACGTGTGTAGAAGTTTTAAATTTATAAAAGACGATTTACCAATTTTACCAATAACACATACGAGCAAGTGCACTCGTCCGTTATAGCAAGATTTTATAGGTAAGTCGGGATCGGTCGCAGGGATTTGAGTGAATCTGATTAACAAGTCTAAATCAACTAAGGCAATCCAAAAGCATATAACAACAAAATTGGATATAATGAAATTCGGATGATTAAAAACTACACTTGCTTAAACTAGTTTCTTATCCTTGATTAGTATGATTGTGTTAACCTCTTAACATGTTGGCTATGATAATTAGTTGGTGTACTAATCTATTGTTCTTACAAGTTAAACCTTCGTCAAGATTTTAGTTCATAAAAACAAGTATTAAGTTTAACCAATCAATTCAAATCAATTCAAGTTTCATAAGTTTACTTTCACAAACTTAAACATAAAAACATCCATTTGCTTTATCAAATTTGCTTAAGAAATGGTCAATAAAAAAGGTTACAATTGATTGTGAACAACTAATCTTACAACCTTTTAGATGTTTCCAATTAATCCAACTTGATAATCAAAAAGCGTTCTTATTACAACCACACTTTAGTTTCTTTGTTTAATCAAGAATAATGGGTAAAAACAATCATCCATAGACAAAATGATTATAACTAGTTGTATAACAATAAGTTCTTTCAACCTCTACGATTACTATCAACTAGTCAAACTTGATTAACAAATGTCACTATGAAACTTTTGCACAATTGGATCTTAGAATCAACTTGAAATTGAATTAAAACATGTTAACACAATCACAAACTAATCACATGATAATCAACATCATTTAAGCAAGTGTATAAAGAAACTAGCCACTCATAGCAAACATAAACATAAACTCAGAACTTTGAACATTAGAAAACATGATTAAGAGTCTTACAATGCTTGGAATAAGATTACAAATGGTGAAGTAATGATTCCCAAAGTATTGGGGTAGACTCCTTGTGGTTTTGACCTCCAAATGTTGAACTTCTGGAACTCCAAACTTTCCTGGACTTCTAAGGACTAATTTGAGAGCTAAGAGCTTTGTGTTTGATGAGTAGAGAGTTGTATTGAAGTGTATGTCTCATATGCTCACAAGAGGTCTCTATTTATACTAGTTCCAAGGCCTAGGGTATTAATTGCTGAACTTGGCCTCCAAGGAGTTAGGAAGGGACTAGAATACACCAAGAGAAGGACCTAGAATTGTTTGGATACAATGGGGAAGCTTAATGATGAAGAAATGGCAGAAACATGTCTTCCAACTGGATCGGTCGCTTGTCCAGCCGATCCGGTTGGTCTTCTTACATTACCCCAGCCGAATCAGTTCTTGGGTGGCAACCGATCGGTTAGGGGTGGCAACCGATCGGCTGGTCCGACTTCATAGGCACTTTTTGACCTCTTTCCAGCCGATCCGGTTGCGGGTGCGGCCGATTCGGCTGGTCTTCCTGAGTGATGGAAAATCGACCTTTTTCTTGATTCTGACTTGTAGAGCTTGGTTCTTCAATCATCTTGGTCTTCTATGATACTTGAAATGATGATTTGTGCTTGACATGCTTCACTGAAACGGGAATCTTCCTTTTATTGAACATTCTTTAGCTTTTCCTTCCGTTTCCCTACACTTGGTTATAAATACTAGACAAACGTCTTTTGATGCGATTAAGCACTAAAATCATACAAATATAACCAAATAACATATACAAAAGCACACATAACGCTACTGAAAACATGTACAATCTGAGCGTTATCATCATCTTTTTCTATCATGAGAATGATTACTAGAGAACCAATCGCACTAGAAAATTAATTTGACCTAACAGTTGAATTTCTTCTATGAGAGAAGTTGGTTTAGGGTAACCCATAAAACTGGTCGTGTTTAGCCTTAATTGAGCACCACTAGTAATAGTCTCATATCCAATCTCTAACTTGAAAATTTTCCATTCCTACATTTGAGTAAAGATAGTTTACATCGGTAAACTTTGTCTCGCATTAGGATAAAATTTTAAACAAGTCGTAATTAGGATTCTTCTTGGTACACATAGATTACTTGCATCTCACATATGTGCTTTTAAAGTTTCAAAATGGCAATTTGTTTTTTTTAGAGATATGATTAAATGTCTTCATGCTTTCTTAAATGCTCAATGATTATTTGCTTAATTATTGAATTCATGTTTATTAGAAAGGTTTTGTTAGCTATTCTAATATTATATTTCTTAACATATATCCATGATACATGCTCTTAAGTGCTAAATGTTAATATGTTTTACTTAATGTTTACTTTTAAAGTAATCATGTTTCATATGCATCTCTTTACATGGCTTACATGTTATTTGTGCACCCACACTATGTCAGTTTGATATATAATGGACTAGGTATGCATATCATGATAACCTCTTAGATGTCATCTCTTTGATTATTGTGTCGATGCATGCTTAAATGCGCTTACATGCTTAAACCTTTGAGTATTATGCATCTAGGCATATATCTCCTTATACTAGAACATAATTTTCTTTTGGGGTCTCTAGCGTCTCAATCTAATAGGTCATAATAGTTGCAAAATGATCCTTAATCTCCCAGACTCTTAATGCACACATTTCCTTAATCATCATCTCGCTCTCTTTCAAATAATCCACTCTTCTTTCTAAGAAAGGTTAGGTACAAATCTAATACTCCTCCAAGTAGGTTTGACAACTTAAATATCCCGTTTGAAATATTCAAGTAATTTAACTTGTGATCGCGAACGTTAAAGGTCATATCCGAAAATTCTTATTCAAGATTTTTAACTACATAAGTTAAAATGCTCATCCATAAGCTAAAAGCTAATATCAACCTTTGGGTGAAAAAGGACTTATGAATTCCTACATAAGTGATTTGTAGTTCATTTCATTACTCCACTACCTACTCTAGAACACCAACCAATAGACATCACCCTCTCACGCTATTATGAGTCTCTTGGACTTTGCTTTTCTTATTCCATCACCACCATAGGCTACCTCATTCATCTAAACTTTCTTGGTTTTCATTATCTATGTTCACTTATCACTTACATCTCTCTTCTTTCTAAACATTATCTAATCATTTGTAAATTCTCTTCTTACCCAAAAAATGATTATTCACACCTTCCCACACAATCCCAACATTCTTATATATATTATTTACCAAATTCCTAAATCCTCCTTAATCATTATTTCCCAATTCTTTTCTTTCTTAATGGGAATATGATTCTCACATAATCAATCATTTGATTAATCCAACCTTTTATTATTTCACATAAACTGGGAAATACCGAGAAAACTGGAAAAGCTCCGCAATCCCACTAGTGATGGTCCCAAAACATGTGGGCATCCCCTTATATATACGGGACCATCCCTATTTACAGGACCGTACCCAGTAAAGTTCTACGAACTTGTTCACTATTTTCTTTTTCTACATCTTTGATTCACCATTCTCTAGACCAATTTCTTTATTTTTTCAAACATTATTTTGATTCCTAACCTTGCCGTACCATGTTTTGTCCAAAATAACAACTATTTCTATTATTTAATCACTCCCCATTTTCACTCTCCCTCATCGCCTCTCACTTTCCTAGGGCTTCTTTGAACATGTTCTCCTTTCTTACATCCAACTCTTCTTATTAACACACCCAACAAAACTAGGATTACATGCACCTTCTTTAAGCATGCCATGCATATTATCATGAGTGCAAACGGTCCTTTCATGGTTTCCCCACACACATCTTCACAAACATTTCTTCTCATCTTATTCAACATATGCCTAAATTAAACCACCAACTTCAAATATGAAGTCTCCTATCTTCCTCATTTCTTCTCATCTTCACATCTCCTTGCCAATCTTGGCTTAACACGTTCTTTCTTCATTTCTCTTCATCCTTCCACACTTTTCAGATTTTATCGAGTCTTTTTTTCTCATCCAGGAGGACATCATCTTCATTCTCATGTCTCATTATTAGAAATTAGTTTTGATTCCTCACTTTTATTGGAAAAGGTTAGGTAACGATGTGCCAATAAATAAATGAATTACTTTCTCATTTATAAAAGTTAGTATAATTGTCTTAACAATTATAACAAAGGGTGTCGATCGAGTCCCAGTCTTTAAGCATGCATCTTGATTTTAGGTTGTCATTGAAGTATCAATGATTTTTTATGTATAGTTTCAATTTCTTTTGGTCATACTTTAGAGTACTCATATATAAGTCGTGCATGTCTTGTTCTCCGATAGTGTCTTGTTATATATATATCTATCATTATAATTATATATATGCGCCTATCTACTAACTTTGTTTTGTAGCACTCCTTCATAGCTCGATTCTTTGGTAGCCTAAACAAGGGGGAGCGTACACTAAGGGGGAGTATTTGGAAACCGTTGATGCATCTACGCATTTCTTGCTATGTGTATTCCCCCTCTATAATGCTACTCATATCCTTTTACATACTTTGTTGCTTGAAACAAACCCTTGATGTAGGTTAAGTTTTTGCAACATATTTGATTCATAGATCCGCTAAAGCCAATATGAAAGGATCATGGGTATGCAATGAGCTAGGGGGAGCTCGGAGGTATTTGGATAGGAGCAAGGCTTCACGAGGATGATGCAAGCTCGCCTAATATCTACATCACTTAGTTCTTCTAATCTCTACAAGCCAATAAATCTCTCCTATTTTCACCAATCTTCTTTCTATCTCTACATTCGAGATACCTTTTTGCTTTGACAAAAGGGGGAGAAGGAGTGTAAACAAGTAACTTCTACACTTTACTATGAGTTATATATTTTGTTATCATCAACAAGGGAGAGATTGTTAGTGCAAACGTTACGACATTTAATCTATACAGTTCCTTTATCTTTTAATGATGACAAACATGTAACTTGTAATACATAACATAAAGTGCACAAGTTACTCGTAAGCACAAATCATCAATGCATGCACGCATCAACATCTCTCGGCGTCTCAAGTCTGAATCACTTAAGGTATGTACAAACAATATATCAAACTTGTTAAATGATCAAAGAATTATTTTTGTCCTTAAAACTCACATTTTTATAAATGTGACAAAACCTTTTTACAAAATTAAATTATACAAATTTTTTTTGTATTTATAAAGAAATGTTTTAATAAAAAAAGTAAATTTGAATTTTGAAATCACTAAACAACTATTTTTCCCACCCAAAAGATAACACCTACACAAGATAAACATTTCACCACAAAAGGAAAAAAAAATTGGAGCGTTCTATGGACGGTCCCTTAAACAGGTGACGGTCCCATTTATATAAGGGCCCGTCCTATGTTTAATGGACCGTCCCCCGCTCCTCCTGGTGACTATAAATATTGCACTATTTCCACCAGAATTTTTAACCCTCTTTGGCACAAAACTTTATGTTCTCTCCCACTCTCTTCTCCTACCTTCTTTGATCACATTAACTTGTATATATTTGTTTATAAGTGATCAAAATCTTTATTCCTTCAAAGTACAAAGAGAAGAACGCTTGTATTCGCAAAAAAACGAAGTGTTGTAGAATAGGTATCACACACGTAACCGTTTTTACAATTCTCTTCTTTATCTAAACTCTCTCAATCTTTTTTAATGTTATATTGGTATATCCGACTTTTGTATAAGTCGAGGATAGTTGTGTAAGTTTAGATCCTGATGGTGTAGTCCATGAGGTGTTGTGTGTATATCCAGATGGTGTATAAGTCCGTGAAGTATGTGTGTAGATCTTGGATGGTGTGTAAGTCCGTGAAGTATTGTGTGTAGTGTTGTGTACATTGTTTCTAGCTAGGATTAGAACTCAAAATTTAGCTTTGTGTCAGAAATCGGTGTAAGCAATGTTGTGTGGTTTTCTCTGCATGAAGGGATCTTGTTGATTAGTGAAGTGACTCCTGATTTGGGTACTCGGGAAGTGAAGTACGGTGAAGAGGAGCTTTGTGACCGAACCACTATAAATCATCGTGTCTGGTTTGCGCTTTCTTTTACCCTTTGCTTTACGTTCGTATTCACCTCTATTGCTTATTATTATGTTTTTGTTATGTTTATGTTTGTGTAATTGGTTGTTTATATTGTGTTTGTCAATATGTGTGTCTTGGTTTAGTAAACATGTGTGGAATTATGTTTATGACATAATCTATGATATGTATAGTTGTTACAACTATTAAAACTACTATTCATATTTAGCCACGCCTGATTGGAAATTTGATACAAAAGATTTTAGATATTAAAGAGAAACGTATTCACCCCCCCCCCTCGTCTACGTTTCTAGAAAACTTTTGTTTCGTATCTAAAAAACTAAAAACAACAAACCTTTATGCAAAATGAAAATCGTAACTTCATATTCTAATGGAATTGAAAGTAAACATAAGACAATGAAATAAACTGAAATATACCATATATATTTATGTAATTTGTAACTTTGTGTTGCCGGGACTTACAAAACTATACATCACAAAAACTAGGCCATAGAAAAATAAAACTCATTGACCACTTGACTTATATCTCAATAACCTAATTGGCTCTTCTTCTTCAACCCTCCATCTGTCATGCTTCTGTTACAAAATTATGTTTTCCTCTTTCCTTCTTCTTTCAATCAATGGTGAGCTAGATTAAGGTATACACTAATAATGTTACAGTGATATAAAGGGTGTGCAGTCATAGATTCATAGTGTATGTTTTAGTCACACTCAAGAAAAAACAAAAACATTTACACTACTATTGATTTACACAAGGTATCCACCTGCATAACCTGCCTTCAATCTAGATCCACCCTTGTTTCCAACATGAAACAAATTGTTTTTGGCTTTTAGAGTTTACTTACTACTCCGTATTCCTATAAAATCTAGAGGTAGTCATCCACTCATGCCAACTAAGTTTGTTCAACTTCATGGAACATTTTAAGTTGTTAGCTCAAATCTAATACCAAATAGAATACCTATCCTAATCTAGAACGAATTAATTAACTCATAGATTATATCACTTGCAGTTTTGAGAATATAATGCAGAAGCATTTTTCAGTTCTTTTGGGTAAAAGGTTTAAATTTGGTAAAGTTATTACTCAAAAAAATAGTTAAGTACATAGGATGTGGATGAATCCCGTATCTTAGGTCGTTACATAGAGGAAACAAACGCACCATTTGTGCTTCAAACCCTAACTTTCATAAGAATGGCAAACCAGACCTATGGAAAACTATGAAAACTCCTATCTAATTTGTCCACGAAGATTAATATAAAAAGATTTAGCAAAAGCCATTTGTTCTTCGGTAAGGCCCAAATTATCAAAATCAATATCATCATAAGAGTCATTTTCGTAGTTCTCTTTCCATTGTTCGTACAAATTAGACTTCCCAACTCTGGATCCACTAGTAGAACCTTTATTAACCTTTGGAAGTTTAGATGTCTTAAAGCTCACAGTTCCATCATACACATCTTCTACATTGCTTTCACTTTCCTCATTAACCAAATCAACAACCTTCTTATACCAGTGTTTGAACCAACACCATCCCTATTTTGCAAATCCTCTTGACCCGTAGAATTGTTTTCCACATCCAATGGATTCAAACACCAAACTAATTGCTCGTATTAACCATAGTACCTAATGTAGATGCGATATTTGCCATACTCGTCTCCCTGTCTTTACTTGGTTTAACAGGTTTTGACTTAGAGCGATACACAAAATTAGACTTTGGTTAATTCAATATCATGCCATCAATCTTCCTCAATGTCGAAGCCTTCCTTTTAACCTCCATAAATCCCCCATTTTGGTTCTCCACCAAGTGAGTCTTCAGACCAACCTGAGCTCCACGGATAGCTTGCCTTGGTGTCTTTAACACATTTTTAGGACACTCATCCAGAACATGTCCAAGAACCTTGCAACTTGAACATCTTGGATGTTTCCACTCATACTCAATGCGAATAGTGCTCAGAGTAACCCCTCGCCCTTGATTATTGGAACAACTACAACGAGAGTGTTTTTCAACTATGCATCATCTTGTAATTCAATCATGGCTCTTGCGTAGCTCGATCTGCCCCATGAATCCATGTACATAACTGACGTATAATATTCCAAAATCAATGGGGTACCAAGTTTGGTAGCAACAACACTCAACCTATCATCCATGAACGCAATAATAGGAACATCATGGAACTTAATCAAAACTGGAACGTTACACGCTTCCTCCTTTATAAGATTTTCATCTGTTGACCACTTTTTCAGTATTAACGACACATTTTGAATTAACCATAGGCCATTTTCAACCATTACATCCATTCTATTTTTTGAACTAAACTTGAAAAAAAAATAAGCCTTTGGAGTTCATCATTGATTTAAAAAGGCCATACTTAATCTGAGTATTCTTGACATAGTTATCAACAACCGGATATGCCACCCATTTCCCTAGAAAAAACCCATACACAGAGTTGCTAAATTTTTTGTGAAAAACATGAACCAAATCCAATGAGACAGCAATGTCCGGCCTACTACCAGAGGGTGCTAACAATGTACAAAAGTTAGCATTTATCCTACTCGGTTCACTATTTAACAACTTCAAATACAAAACAGGTCCTGAAGAGTTACCAATCTAATCATTACCTGTTTTAGATGACACCTCACTCGCATGCTTAGAATTAACATGTAACCCGTCATCTCCAACTAACAGGAACTTACCCTCCAACATTTGACGTTCCAAATTATGGATCTTTGCCGCAATAAAGCTCGTATCCTCATCACTCGAATTCTTTTGAGACGAATTTTGGTTTTGTCTCAACCTAAAGTTTGGATGATTTCTCCAAGTGGCTTGTATAAATCAAACCTAAGCAAAACATTTTTGGTGATTCATACAATCCCTCTTGGAGAAATCACCCAAACTTTAGGTGGAGACAAAACCAAAATTCATCTCAAAACAATTTTTCAAATCCACCTAATAATTTTTAAACAAACGGTTCATCCTCAAACCGTGCCTTCAACAATAATCCTACATTCTCCAATAATCTTAAAGGACTACTGTCTAATTTTATTTCATCTCAAGAAGCTTGTTTATCCAAGTTTGAAGCCGATTTCAAGTAATGGGAGATCTCCCAAGTGACACCGTCAAGAACCCGAAACACTAGTGTTAATTCCATTTCATCGATTTCGTTTGCTTGTTCTTGTTCTAAAAAAGAAAGTGCATATACATGCCCTTCAAATTATTTTCACTCGGTCAATACAATTAAAACGTGTTTCAAGCAAACTCAAAATTTTACGAAAGACCAAAAACACATGAAAATATATCAAGTAAAGTATCGGTCAAACAAATTATTAAAACACCAAATGATCAAGAACCAAAATCAAATATTGATTATGAATTTAAAGATCTTTACTTCGAACGTTCGATTCTTGATTTCTTCATGCCCCTTATTATAACGCTCTTTTGGATAAGTATGTGGAAGGAGTTAAGTTAGAAAAGAATGGATCCACATTTGTTCAAACTAAGTTACCTGAAAAATTAGAGGATTCGGAAATATTTGTTTTGCCATGTAGTCTTGGAAACTCAGAACCTTTCAATACCTTATTCAATTTAGGGTCATGTTTAAATTTCCTCCCATTATCATTATACAAACACCTGAGACTTGGGAAACTAGAAGACATAGGAATCAGAATAGGTTTAGCCGATATGAGCACAATTTATCCAATGGGAATTTAGGAAACATATAGAGAAATTAATTGTCTTGGCGGATTTTTATGTACTCAATGTTAAGGAAGACCCGGCTTGTCTATTGCTTGTAGGAAGAGGATTTTTAGCAACCATAAGTGCCATCATCGATTGTAGGAAATCCAAAATAGTAATAGGTGAAGGACATAAAATGGAAATTTTTGGTGTTAAGAAGCATACCTATGGAGACGAGTATGACCCATCTTGGACAACTCAAGCTAGGAAACAAAGTTATGGACCTCATCCATGAAATATTATAGGTCTTCAACGTCCTTTCTATCTAGAAAATGAGCTTGTAGATAGGAATCCTCCTGGAGATTGTGAATATGCTAGAAATTTGGAGCTTAACCCATTTAGAAATGCGCTGGTGTTTAGAAAAATGATGGACTTATTGGGGTAATACCAATTGATTTAAAAACAAATAAGTGGGATTCAGAGGTGTTAGGTAAGAATGGTAAAAATTGGAAAATACCACAAATCGGTGGGGATGGATTTTGGAATATTAGGATTAAGTTAATCGACCCGAAGGGAGAAAAATTTATAAGATCTTACCAAACAACTCCCATTACTAGAAAACTTTCCAACGCACACGATCCAAAGGAAATTCTAGATATGGATCATATGCATGAGATGATGTAATAAGGCATGACTACGAGTCTAGCTACAAGATTCGTAAATAAAGAAAAGCGCTTCGTGGGAGGCAACCCATGTTCATTTGTTTGATGTTTTTAATTTTAGTGCTTTTTGTGTCATATATGCTTTTTTATAATTGTGTAATTATACATGTTTTGACTAATTTGTGAAAATGCTTTATTTTGTTTTTAAACTCGTCTTAATTGCATATAAAAGTATTTAAAAAAAATATAAGTGTAGGGAAATTCTTATTTGGTTTTAAAGAACGAAATTCGAAAATGAAAAAATTACAATTTATAATTAGCATGTATTTTATCTTGCTTTTTTGAGTCAAATGCTTGTATCGAGTCGAGATAAGATTTTTGCAGGAACTTACAAGTTTTAAAGGTTAGATGTTTCCACAAAGTTTCCAGAAAACAAAAAGGAAAAAATCTGGCAGGTTACACTGACGGTGTCACCTTCATTAAGTGACGGCGTCAGGTACTGTAGCACTTTTTTTCAAGATTTTTTTAATGTTGAAATTTAATTTTTGAAAATTTCTAGAGTTTTTAAATTTTAAGATTTCTGTAAAAATTTATATCTTATTTGTTGTCTAGTTTAGTTTGATTCATATGTACAGTATTTTACCACTGATTTTACGCGAGGTTTCGTGTTTGTTTTCTTAAGATCTACAGGTTATATTGGACAAAAACCGAATCATTGGACTATCATATCTTCTTGGAGTTTAACCGTAGTTTTTTTCCATTTATACCGAGCGAATCAGGGGAGTACTAGTTTATTTTATCTCTTTTATTCTTTTTTTTCTTTACCGTTTTTGATACTTTTAGAACATTGGAGGACAATGTTCAACTTAAGTGTAGGAAAGGTAAAATGGGACACCTTAGAAACTAGCCATGCATTTGTTATTTATCTTGTTCTTAAATAATTATGTAATAAACCGAAATAAATACTTGTAAAGGTGATTTTAGCAAAAAATTTAAATTTTTTTATGACATTTACAAGTTAGACTTTAGTCTTAATAAAGCATCTCATTGATAGCATTTATATAGCTATCAAAAAAACCTTACTACTCAAAATTTTACCCCAAAAATACGAGGTTTGCCTTTAGATATATAGAAAAAAGCATTCACCTTTAGTTTTTATGAGTTTACCGGTAGCATATAGATTCTAGAACTTCCTTTAGTTTTGCATTCCGAGATCGCTAGTGATATCACATTCGTGTGGTTAGGATTTACTAAATGATAAGAGGCATTAGGATAACTCTTGTTTTTAGCTTGTTTATGTTAAAATTACATTGACTTGATTGATCAAGTAGTTATCCCACACCTTTTCTATGTACTCATATTTAGTAGAAGACACCCCTAGTACACCCCTCTGAGCCTATCTTTTCTCGGTTCTCATAATATTTTGGTGGATTCTAAAATATTAATGAAGATCGTTGTTTACACCCCACTAAATGTTACACCCAAATCACCTTAGCCATCCTTTTATGCACTCATTTTTAGGGCATTATTGTGAACAACATATATGTTAGACTCTTAATTAATTATTTAGTTGGTTACATAGTTGATAAGTCGAGTCATATCTTGTAAATACAATTTTGGGAAGATTGAGATTTATGATAGTATTATTTATTATGGAGTAATGGGGAAGAACATCAATTATTACCCCCATATGTCCGTAAATATTTAAGTACTCTACATGTTTGATCCTTGAAATTCAAGTCAGTAGTTAGTTTATATTTATGCAAAAATGAAAATGTATGGATACAATTATAAATTCTGGATTATCTATGTTATCTATATTTTCAGCAGATCAAAAGATCGCAGGGCAAAAGTGTATGATAAAAGAAAAAAAAGAAAAATAAAAGAAAGCAAAAGAAAAACATACGGACTACTATCCTGCTTATGTTTAAGTGACAAAAAGCAACGAAAGAGTTAGTGTTGGTTTATTGAGTCTTGGCTTAGCAATGTCACATTGTATATGTAATTAACTTAGATGATTAACTTGCCACCAGTAAATTCCCCCATATTCATATAACCGTGTTTTTCTTACCCTTACACCTAACGCTACAACCCATATAAAGACCTCTTTGATAGTTTATACTAGGTTCTTACGCCAAAGCGGTGGAGTTTTTAATCCTTTATCAATCCTATGGTAATCTATGTGCTATGACAGGTTGAGAGTGTTTATTTTTCCATTTTGATAATCTTATATGTCAGTTATACACCCGAGAGATGTGAGAATTCAAACACTTTATGTGAGGTACTAGTATATAATTTATGTGCTTGTTATGACTATTGTAGAATGAGGTATGTTGTAAATTATCTTAAAAATAATGCTAAATGCCCCCATGCTTGTAAACTGATTAAGATAAAAACATATTTGCTTGAGGACAAGCAAATCCCAAGTATAGGAATATTTGATGAGGTGTAATTTCATATGTTTTTAAGATGTCATTTAGCCTCTAAATTCGTTTATATTTGATCATTTATTTCCCAAAATAGTTTCTTTTTGAGTTATAGATACTTGGAAAGAAAATTCAGGAAAGGAAGCACTTTGGGCTCTATTGGACGGGAAAATGAAGAAAAAAAGAACATCAGGAAAAACCGTCACGAGAAGGCTTCATGGCGGTGTCACGGCCAAATTTGTGACGCCGTCACCTAGGGGGTGCTGACCATACATACTTCTGTGACGACCTAAATCTAACGGTGTCAAGACCAAATTTATGAAGGTTGACGATGTCACAACCTCAAAGTGACGCCGTCACAACTAAGTTGGTGCAATAACAAAACCCTTGATGACGGCGAGCTAACGGCGTCACACTTAACAAGTGATGCCGTCACAATTGTGAATCTTTATATATATGTTTGTATTGTTTTCACTGGAATGGGTGCAACTTTGGTATAACTATGGAAGTCCGAACCCTAGCAGTTTTTAAGTGTTTTTACAGGCCCTTTTGGCCTCAAGAACTTCAATGTATTTAGAAGAGAAGTTATTTAATCAATCATTCAATTATGTTTACTTTTGATTGTTTGATTTCTTTATTTGCTTTTTTTTTTCATTACTATGCTAGGCTAAATTTATTAGTATTTGCTTAGGATTTTATGAAACCTAGTTGTTGATTATTGTGTGTCATCTCTTATTGAGTAGTGCTTTGCATTAGGATTTGAAAAACTGGCTAGGTAAAACTATAGTAGCTTGACCATCCACTAAAACATGTAGTTAATAATTTAACTTGATATTGTTGTATTTAATGCGTACACTTTGCTCATATTGTGGAAATTCGGTTCTAGGTATTCTTAGGTGCCTCCAAATTAGACGGAGTTCATAGGAGTTAGGACTTGACCATCCATCGATAGGTAATAAGGAATACAACTACATTAATTAGACAAGGACGTAACAATTAAACTAATCAATAAAAGATAACTAGAGAGTAATGAAACTCTAAGTGAATACACTTTCATCATACTAGAAGTTCACTAATTTACTTTTCCTTGCAATTAGTTTAATTAATTTTGTAGAACTTTATGGGGGGTGATTACGGTCTTTTCGGCTTTTTTGAAGTTTATTGACTTCAAGCCTCAAAGATCACTAAGTGGTTATACAACAACAAACACAACCACTAGCAAAACCAAAGTATATTAAGCAGGTAAAGAACACCACAATATATACTGGTTCGGGATGTGGGGTTTATACCATCTGTATGTCCAGTTTCGAATCCACAACACGATACTATTTACTAAGTATAATCCTTTTGGTATACTACAAACCGTTAAAACTTCACTCTGATATACACAAAGATCGGTGCTCACTAAGAAGAGCTACACCCAACGGTATTCTGCCTTCGAAAACCATCTAAAGGAATCTTTTGATTCGACTTCCCACAAAAACCACAAAGACTTCTCACCAGAAGTATTAAACTCCAACTAGACCTCCAACAATCTAGGCTTGGTCACCAAGACACAAGACTTCCCTTACAACCAAATCGAATGGATAAAAGTTTGATTGTTTAATCAAGCCCTAAACTAACCTAGAGACTCGATTCTAATAGAAAGGGTATAGATAAGAAGACCCTCGACACAATCACAAGAGTGGATTAGGTTCTTGTCATTCTTCCCTTGCAAACAGATGTGTTCTTTCAAAGATGATAAGTGAACGATTAAGAACATAAGATAAAATTAGAGGATAGAGAGAAAAGAAATTAGAGAGAAAGAAGTAATGGAAAGGGGAGAGGAATACAAGAGTCAAGGGTGGGTATTTATAGGCCAAAAATCCCAAAGTGAGAAAAAATAATATGAAGCTGGTGCGATGGCTAGCGTGTCGGAGCGCCAGCAGCACTCCAGAACCCCTGTCACTTTTTCTTTGGTATTTTGGTCTTTTAAGTACCTAACCTTGCTAAACCCCCAATTGTGCTTTACACATTATACCTTTCCATTATTCATCCTCAATGTCAACCAACTCAAATAGCCATTTGATAAAAAAATATTTTGTGAAGTGTTTAGTTAAAACTAACTATCAAAGAGAGAAGGGATAATTGGATAAGGGTATAATGGGTATTCTCACATGACATAGATAAGAGAGAAAGAATATCTTTGTAGAATATTCCTTTCTTGGAAAGGAAGTGTGTATGTTGTGTTAGAGAGAGAGGGAAGTGAGTTTTCATATGCACTAACGGGTAGAGAACCCGGTCGTGTGTAGTGTAGTATTCGGTAAAGCCGATGTCGTCCCAAGAGCTATGTGTGGGGATTCTAACTTAAGTTTTCTGTTGTCACTAAAATAAGGGGGTTTATAATTTAAATAATATTAAACTCAAAAATCGCCTTTCTAGAAAGAGGTTTTAGAGTACCTAATCATTAATTTTTTATTATTTATTTTCTTCATGGTTCTTTTGCAGGCGAACTTGACGGTATAAATAAAGAAGAGTTTTTTATTTTCTTAGCTTAAACGAATCTTGCATTACTTTCACGAACTCAAACCAAAGATTTGATTTATCTAGTTCTTCTTACCTATTTCTTGAATTTGATTTGCATGTTTCATTCTTTTGTATTTGCATATTTTTAAGTAAATTTACAAACTTGAATGTAGAAATTAGCTGTACCAACTACATATACCAAGTAAATTTACGTACTGGAACACAAAAAAATAACACTGAGTGCGGCTACATAAAATGAATGTATAGAACCAGACGCTCAATTTAAGAAGTCAAGTAGGATGTTCATCAGTTCGGTTCTCGGCTATAAAACATATTGTGATTTTTAGCTTTGTATAAATATTTGAATAATTTACTTCTTTGTTCAATAAGAGAAATAATTGGGCTATATTGAGTGGTATTAATTTAAGGCTAGACTTACTAATAATGGGCTACTTCAGTGATATATATATATCAGTTGGGCTTAGTCCTAAGTTATATACTTTAAATCTAGAGTAAATTCACATTATTCGTCTCAAATTCAAAATAAATCCACTAAACGTCCTCAACGTCTCCATTTTGCTTCTTCGGTGGTCCTTTTGACTAACATACGTGAGTCATTAATTAGTAATAGTTAGACCCCTTACGTGCCTTTCACGTAAAATCATTTTGGTCATTTCGAGTTTTTGCCTTAATATTTTATTTTATTTTTAAATCAAATAAATTAATTATATACCTGTAACATATTGGATTTCACATACACATCAAACCATAAGCAAAGTAGGCGTACACAATGAGTTTTAGAGAGAGAAAGTTAGAGGTTTGGGAACTTTAGTGAGAGAAAGAAAAATCTTATTATGAGCTCCAACTCTCTACCTTGGGAGGTAGAGAGTATTTATAGTACTTACATAAAACGCCACCTGACAGGCTGTGGATCAGGCATACAGTGGGTAAAGACCCGTCCGTCCTCCACGGTGTTACAAACTAAATACTACTAAACATTAAATAACTACGACTACGAGCTTTCTAACGAATACATATACTTGAGGTGACCGACACTTTAACTACTGGATTTTCCAAATCCTAACAATCTCCCCCTAAGGGAGGTCACCTCAAACATACATTAAATTACATAGAAAACAAACAGATATTACATAGAGTTTGTTCTTGGATTCTTGTTCTGTAGCTGGTAGTCTTTGATTCTTCATTTTTGCATGTTTTGGATAATCTGGGTGGAGGTCTTTAACTGATCCACGTGATACTGAGTTTTGAGTCAGCTTTGAGATCATCAGCAACATTAAATCTCTGACTCATCCATTGTGGTGTTGGTATACTGTGATGTTGTGACTTATGGACCGACATGCTCACATTCTGGATCATGATATCTTCTTATCAGAGTAGCAGAAGCTTTCGTTGATTCATGATATTGGCAGCAGCGTAGAAGAAGG
The DNA here is from genome assembly GCA_910596185.1 of Chrysanthemum makinoi. NCBI lineage: Eukaryota > Viridiplantae > Streptophyta > Magnoliopsida > Asterales > Asteraceae > Chrysanthemum > Chrysanthemum makinoi. The sequence goes on along the minus strand of OU343220.1, from coordinate 245,693,665 downwards.
ATGGAGTGAAAATATCAGAGTCATTGATGTACTAATCATGATTTCTTTAGATATGAATGTGTTGTGTGAGCATGCGGCTATAGATTGACCGCTCCATTCTGATCAGCTGCAAACGTTGAGGTGTACCTGTATAAGACAATTAGCAATAAATCATACGAAAGTGTCTTTGATCACTTTCATTGAATTGAGGTACACGGCCCACGGTTCCCCGTTGATCGTACAAGTCTTGCTGTGATCGGTATAATTCGAAGAATTTCCTTGACAGGGTTTCGTAGCGCTCTAGCGTTCTCAAACCGAACGCCTCAAAGAAGACAACACGGAGTGAGTGAACCAAATGAAATGAGATTCACTGATTGATGAAAAGAGATTTGAAAAACAATCGTGTATTGCTCAATAGAAATTGTTTTTGCAATACAACGAAGGTTTTAATGAAAATCAATTATCAATCATAAACACCTTTTATTTTGAGAAATAAGTACACAGTCGATGTGCTAAAGAAAAGAGTTTTTAAGCACAACGACCGGTTTTCAAAGGTATCCGTCAATCCATAACCTAAACCAGGATTGATTCAAAAGATTGAATCTCTCCATTGTTTCTGTCCAGTTGTCACAGGAGCTTATTTGATGTTGGCTCCAGAAGGCTTTCCATCTTCATCGTGAATATGTATGCATATCACTTAGATGTTCTGGCAATACCACAAGGATAATGCGTAGGACTCATAAGATATAATCTCTCTCTCCACATTGTGTGAAACAGAGAGTCTTCTTTGAAAGTGTCCTAAAGAGATTTATATGATGATCTCGTGGCTCTAGACTCAATTGTGCATATTTGGTTCATGTGCCGGAGACTAGGGAGAGGGTCTCCTTCTTCAATATCAACAATCTCTAAGAGAAAGTCGATAGATTATGTCGGTTCCCCGTGAGAATGAAACAAGTCCTTTTAAGAGGAACTTGAGTGGCTTGGGAAGTTTAGTGCAGTGCATCACTAGGTCCATGATGTCTTGTCTTCAATACCAGTGTTACCGTAGTAACCACCAATAGCATATGAATTGAACCCGGTTTCTGCCCTAAGGTTGAATTAATGGAGGGATATTTCTTTTCACCCTTTTTCACATTAAATTCTTTTTCATTCTTCAACCCCTTCAGTGCTTACCGAGACTTCATTACTAGAACTTTGTTGGGTTTATTCCAGTACTAGCTCTGTCTCAGTCCGCACTCTTCCCATATCTCACCTTTCTCCTTTTTTCATCATACCTAAGGACTTCTACACTATCTAGTGGATTGTCCCTGGGTAGATCCCTCCGGTTCTGGCGAATCATGGGACCTCAACCTAACCTTATCATCCTTATATCACCATACATAAAATAAAGTTGGTCGGTCTTTTTGGTATCGTTCATCTGCCATTGGAACCAATTGAAAACCATTTGAAAAATCAATCAAGATACTTGTGATATAGAATCAAAGCATTTTGTATCTTAATTATTTTGATATTTTAGAAATGCTCCCCCTCAACATATGCATAAAAATTTAGAAATTGTTTTGCACATGGAGGCAAGAGATCTTTGAAATCGTTAGATTAAGAGTGAAAGGTCCAATCTTTTGATTAACATTTTCTAAAATGATCATCATCACTTCCCAATCAATTTGAGTAGATAAAACATTTTGAGGAAGGCTGAGTTTTTCAAAATTTTGCTCCCCCTCAATATGTGCCTCGAATTTTGAAAGAATTTTGCACATATTAGAGGGAACCTGCACTTAGAGACAATTCAGTCACGTTTCAATAATTTGAGGTTTAAAATAGATGCTCCCCTCAACATGTGCATGGAAAATTTGAAATCGTTTGTCACTTATGGGGAGGCAAACATGCTAATCACTTATGAAACCATTTATCGAATTATCAGTTTAAATCCAACTTAAATCACAAATTCTCCCCCGATCACAATTATCAAATCATTTGAGATTTGTGATCTCTGTAGATTTAAATTGATTTTGAAAGCTTTTAAGGAGAATTTTAACTTGATTATGAAAGCGTTTTAACTGATAGGGATTGGATTTCGAGACTTTAAACTCCATTGATTAAACATGCATAATTATCTTTTGAAAACATCATAATAACCAAGGTCTGGAATCAATTGTGTAACATTTTGTAAAATATTTAGAGTAGACCTTACTCTTTTAAGTTCAAATTGATTGAAAAGAACACTTTTTAATTTAATTGAAAAATCATTCTCCCCCTCAATCAATGACGAAAGTCGTTGATTGATGAATTGAGATTTTGACACTTGATAAGTTCTTTTGATTTTCAAAAATAGAGGCCGAAGTGTTTTCAAAACAATTGAGTTTTCATAATATTACAAATATTTTTCAGAGGAATCTTTAGAAGGAAAAATATTTGAAATTAAACATTTGTCTTGTTAGTGACAAACATTTGTTTTAGAATCAGAGAATTAGGTTTGAAACATGAGATAAAGCATGGCTCTGTTCTTTCTTTGAAAAGCGGGCTATTGCCTGAAATGACAATAAACCATTGTTTTACTTTCTCCCAAAAATATTTTTTGAAGATTTTTTTTTAAACATTCGAACAACATCTAAAGTCCCGTGTCATTCTTTGAATGACAACACAAAGACCGTAGATATAATCGAATCAGGAAAAACATGACAAAATAACAATATTTATGGGATTTTTTAAGATTTTCTAATTTTTATGGATTTTGAAAATTTTATATTTTTCTATTTGCTTTTTGATGGTTTTGTAATTTTGTATTTTGCTTTTAGAAAAAATATTTACAAGAGATAAATTAGTTTAAGAGGATGATGAAATGAGTACCGAGATAAAGATATCGTTCAGCACGTTATAGAAGAAAGGAATCAACATCTCTTAAACTTTCACCACCAAAGCATTCGAGGCTTCTAAGAAAATCGTCTGAACATGAGCCTTCTCAACTTGAATCTTTGGTAGCTTCCCCCCAAACCGACAAACATCGAATAAAGACCATTTCCCTAAGAAGTAGAGTTGAAGACAACGCGGTCTCATTGAATGAAGCTCAACACCCCGAAGAATCACGAGAACAACGAAGTAACAAGTTGAAACATTGATCGACTCAGTGGTTTTCAAATCCGGAATAACTGATTAAGTCCGATCACATGAACCTTGTTGCGTCCCCGATGTACACATTACTCTTCGAGATTGACCAGTTGTCTATTCAGGGAACAATACATCAACATCTTCATTTTACCTAGTGCATTCCAGATATCTTCCATATAACCAATCAGCCCATAATGTACACAAGTACCCAACCAGAGTAGAGACAACGACATCACGAATGGCGGTTGAATCACCGATCTTCTCTGTGGATGTCAACTCTGGAATAACTGATTAAGCTCGATCATGTGAATATGTTTTGCGACCCTGATGTACACATATCTCTTCCCTGATGGTTGCGATTTCATCGGAATCATCATTACATTGTGTATATGAAGCACTAACCGGAAGCACTTTATCATAAATCATATAGAAGATGTCGATAAGTAATATCATCTCACGTACCAAATATTCTTCTCACATTTCTTCCAACTGAACGCTGAAGTAACACATACCAAAAGTATCCAGAGACCACTTCCTCCCAAATGGTTGGAATAATACATCCTTCCCCCAAATAGTTAGAATAATATATCCTTCCCCCAAATAGTTGGAATAACACACCAAAGGCTATGAGTAAACACTGAGTTTCTCTACGGTTATGACATTTGTCTTTCCCGGGATTACTTCAATAGAGACAAAGTATTAGGTTCATCACGTGTACTCGTTGTGTGTTTAGATGTATGTCTCCTTCCCCCTTGCTGGTTTTGATACCTTAGAATCAGCAACACATCATTCATACCAAATATTCTTGACATAGAGAAGAACAAAAATTAGCTCAAATGAATCTTGTGAGAATCAACTGCTACAGAGACTCTCTCTGACTATCTTTATCAACCCATTCGTAGACAATTTGAAGTGACCACTGATGAAGAAAACCCGTTATACCAAACTTGAAACTGAAGTAGAATTCTCCGCATGTGTTCTAAGCTTGCACTTAATGATGGAAGAACGGTGTCGAGAATCTATGCATCAAGCAAATCTCTAAGTACTCACTACTCTAACAAAGTATGAGACATTAACACCTCTTGAGATTATCCACATCGTCATCTGCATGTGACACTGAGTAAAACAACGTAACTCCTAATAGTGATAGTTAACCAGGTCTTCAACCATCCACCCCGACTGCTGGTAACTAGATAACCCAAGTCTTCAACTCAAATTCTTAAACCCGAGCAAGTTATCAAATAAGAACACGCCTTTGTGAACGTCAACTTCAACCTCAAATAAGTGATAAATGAGTAACTTCAAAGTAATCAATTTGTGTCAAATGTCCAACACGTGAATAAACATACAATCGGATGTACATTGACCCACTAAATGAACCGGAACAAATGCTTCCTCAACATCGATGCATTCTTCCTAAAAGTATACATGTAGAGACTGATCTGAAAGATTCACCAATAATGTCTTCGATCGGATGAGGTAGACATTTTCCATTAAGTTCATGTGGTTGATTTATAGAGTGCACATCGAGAGGAACAATAATCCGTGAAGATTTGGCAAAGGAATACCAAAGAGAGGATCATTATTCATGAACAATAATCCGTGAAGATTTGGTAACGGAATACCAAAGAGCGGATCATTATTCATGAGTGCAACAGCAATATTATGATAGTCAATATCAACGCCTTGAGGAATAACTGGAGATTGGGTTTCTTGAGTAGTCTGAGTTGTACTTCTTAGATGATCAACATTCGCTAGCGGTTGGAAATACTCATCAAACATATCTTGAAACAATGAATCCCAAACAATAAATCCCATTTATCCTTAGTGAGTAAAACATTAGGCATTGGAGGAGAGTCATTAAACATTAAGTCGTATGACCATTAATTAAACATCCATCATCATTTAGTATATTCACTCTTCTCCCCTTCAAAACTTGCATACGGAGTTGCCATTCTTGATTAAACAAGTGAATATCTTCAACAAATGTAGTCTATTCACACTTCTCCCCGCAAAATTAGCACATGATGTCGCCATCGTCATATTAGTTGAGCAAGTGGAATAAGAAAACAATCAACAGTAGCCCGGTTCACTTGAGAATTGAAGCGCATGGAATAAGCATGAAGCATGTTGATTTAGCAAGTGAATAAGAATATACACCAATGAACGTAGATCCACTTGATGACTGAATGAGCATGGGAGAAACATGAAGCTTGTTGATGAAGAATGTCGATGAGAATGGTCATAAACATGAAGATTTCTCTTTTTCTGAAGATAAAGCGCACTGACGCGTACACTTTTCTTTTCTTTGAGGAACGGGGCCTGAAGTGTTATTTGCAGACGCCATAATGATGAAGTACGAGGCCTGAACTGATGTGAACAGACGTCATTGTCATTTCCCTTTATCTGTTTAGAGCAGCCTTAATCCAAGTACCAACAGATGATTTGTATGACCTGCATTGGAACACAGGCAGAGGTGGAAATTTGAAAACATTAGATCTCCATGTGAAAATGGGTTCCTTTTGGTTAGCGCAAACAATCATTGAATCAGCAGAGACCCTAGGTGCAATGGCATTATCACTAGAAGCTGAACTAGTAGAAGCATCAGACTTAGTCAAAGGACATATTGTGCTTATTGGGATTATTCTACCAGTTGGCTTCCAAACCTTAACAGGCACTACTCTAGGCATAGTGGATCTAGCTAAGGAGCAAGGATTGCCATGCGTGAATATTCGACCTGTGGGCTTCCACTGAAATCCTACATTGGTAAAAACCTTCCCTGTAGGTTTCCATGATTGCTTAATCTGTTTCGCTTTCCAAACTTTCTTAACTGGGTATTGATTCTTAGACCTCAGAAATAACACACCACATTTATCATGTTTACCAGAAAATAGACATTCTTTACATGTTTTTCAGACAACATAAGACGTCGATTTAATTTCAGTAAGCTTAGAGCTAATACTAGAACCAACACTATTCCTTTTGTTCAAGTCAAACATATTGACCCTATGGTGGTCTTCTACTTTCTTCATTTGATCACTCTTGGATCGCGAGGTCCTATCTAGCTTTGTATTGCCTAGAGGCTTTGACCCGCTTACCTTAGTGTCACTGATTACACCTGTAGAAGAAATGATGGGAACATTAGTTGGTTTCACTACTTTCTGCATATGTGGTCTAGAAGTGCTGGGTTCTGAGGCTTTCAGAGGCACATTAAGAATCACATTCTTATCCTTAGGCATAGAATTGGGTGCAACTATTCTATCTCGCCTATTACTCGCAGGCACATTAAGAATCACATTTTTATCCTTAGGCATAGAACTGGGTGCAACTATTCTATCTCGCCTATTACTTGCTTTCGGACTTGTGACAATTACGCACTCTAAGAGTTCCCGAGATCTTTTGGTATCCATGCAGGCATAGGCTATGGTACTATCAAATGGTTTTTCTATTCTTTCATCTTCAACCATCTCACGGAGACCCTTCAAACTATCCTTAAGGTATGAGAGATATGCTTTATGTGCAAGTTCATTATTCCTAATAGGCGGGGAAATATATAACATATCGATAGCATACTTATCACAAGCAGAAACCTTAGGAACAAAATATTTGCAATTAGGGATTGGCAATTTTCCTTTCACCTCACGCTTCAGATTCTCAATATCGTTAAGTAAAGAGGTTATCTTTTCAATGTGTTTATCATGATTAACTTTGAATGAATCACATAACTCTTTGTTTTGATCATTAACCTTTGAAATTTCAGCTTTAAAACAATCATTTTCCTTTTGCAAGTTATCAATAATGTTTTGAAGTTGGAAATTCTGAGAATCTAAAGGAGGAGGCACTTGGGAGCCAGTCACATCATTCTTGTCACTCTTGAGTTGTGAAATTTGGGTTATCGATCTTTTGATCGTGTTGTAATGAGCTCGAATCTGTTCATCACGTTTGTTAATTTCAAAAACTGCATCAAACTCAGGAGCATCCGAGGATGTCTTGACATTTGAGGTTTTCACATTTTCTTTGAGATGTTGATATTTTAATTGCAAAGCAAGATGTTCAACCTCTAATTTAGAAAAATGTTTGACCAAGTTGTCATGATCATCCTGTTCTATTTTCTCGTGCAATTTTGAATTTGTAGTCTCAAGCTCAATGACACGATCATGGGAAACTTTCAAAGCAACAGATAATTCATGAAATTGAGATGCAGTAATAGAAGAATTCGTAGCAGTGTAAAACACATCTTGAGCAACACATTGAGAAATCAAGTTCTAATTTAAGATATGCAGATTCTTCCTTTCGATTTCATTATATTTAAGATCCCGTTCATAATTATTGACCTCAACTATCATTGCATCAAATTCCTTTTCCATTTCTTTAATATCTGAATTTATTCCCTTTTTAAGACTCTCAAATTGACCTTTTAATTGTTTAAAGAAAGGCATAACCTCTGTTAAATAACATTCTTTAGTTTGCTCAAAACCCCTTTCCCCCTCAGTTATCCCTGTAGGTGTGATTCTCTTCTTACACGTTTTCTCGAAATCAACAAACAGCTGATAAACAACATATAGGCTGATTAAGGTTTTGCTATGAGTGGCAATAGATCTAGGAACTAAATGCATTGGTGTATTTGGAGGATACACTGTTGCTTGAGGCAATTTCCTACAAGGGGGATTATTTTCAACAAGATTTTTAGCTTTTTGCATATCCATATCTTTCTTCCAAAAATCTGCTCGGGGTTAATTGAGTTTGAGGCTTAAACATGTTAAGGGAGATCCAATTTTCCTTAGTGTAATCATGGGGTTTGATCGTTATGTTTTTCTCTTTACATGCAGGATTGTTAAGTTTCTTATCCATTTTCTCCCTAGATGCATCATCTAATTTTCTATCCTCCTCAGTGCACTTAATGCAACTAGGTTTCTGTCTAGGTTTAAGAATCTCATTGCCATCATAGATTACATTATGAGCAGCTCTAGCCTTTTTAACTATCTCAGGATTAGGTTCCTCAACAAGGGGAATGCTATGCTTATCGCTTAAGACTCTATGCTTAGTGATCATGTGAGCAGTCTGAAGGGTGTTTCCTTGTACGTGCAACTTGTTTTCAAGCTTGTTTTTCAAAAAATTTAGGTTGGAAAATTCATTTAAAAGTTTTGATTCCTTAGCATTGAATTCCTGCTTAAGCACTTTCACATTTTCTTGAAGTTCTTGCTTTTGCTTTGCGGTTTTATTAAGCTTTTCTTGTAAGGAATTTAACTCTTGTTTTAAAACTTCTTCCCTAAAATTGCTTTTTCTGATAAGTGTACGCATTTGGATATCCATCTCCTGGTCACGAGTGGTCAGTTCAAACTTAGCACGCTGTTCATATATGGCAACTTGATCCTTATAGGTATTGAGTTCAGTGGTCAAGGAATCATCAGGGATAAATGCATAGTACTCATGCAGCTCATAATCATCATTTAGAGTAGAAGATGCACATCTAGGTACAGTAGAAACATCCATGCAGCTTTCCTCTACATTAATGTGCACAGGTTGTGGTTGGTGCATCTCTTTCTTGGGTACATCCGAAGCTTCTATGGAGTGTTCCTTTGCATTAACTTGCACAGATTGTGGCTGGTGTACCTCTCTATCTTGTGAATTTGAGCACCAAGAATCCATTTTAGCATCATCTGACTCAAACACGATAGTCTGTTGTCCATTGTTAGGTATCTTCTGTTCATTGATCACATCATATAAACTGAGTATCTTAGATACAACTGAATCTGAATCGTTAGGCATGATGTTGACGTGCACGGGATTTTACAAGTCTATGATTTAAACCGAGAAATAGAATCTTTCGCGGAATTTTACTAAAATCAAGACCAAACCGTTAAGCAATGCCAATAGAACGTGTTAAGATAACTGATGGATAGACACAATGATAGACAATTGTGTAGGGATGAGCACGGTACCAGTCCCGTACCGAATTAGTGGTACCGATTTTTTCCCGAGCATAAATTAGTGGTACCGGTACCGAACGGGATTCGGATATCGGTACCGGTATCGGTACCGGTACCGGTACCGATAAATCGGTTTTTTCCCTTTTTTTTCCAGGAATTTCTCGATTTGGTACCGGTCCCGTACCGAATTAGTGGTCCCGATTATTTTTCTACCTTATTTCATAGTCCCGCATCGTATCAGTATTTCAAGAATCGGTATCGTTTCGGTCTGCGTACGGTTCCGATTCGGTTTCGGGATTCGGTTCGAAATGCTCATCCCCACAATTGTGTGTTAGGACTTATGTAGGATTAGCAGAGATGTTGTTTGGTTGTGATTTGGGTTGTTTGATGCACGATTTTACGGAGAAATTTAGGTCTAAAAACTTAAAAACCTCAATAACTTCTGTTCGGAGCGGATTTAGGCCTCGAGGGTTGACCCGAATGAACTGTTCATTCGGCGTGCCATTCTCCTCGTTCTCACGGTCGTTTTGATGGGTAGAACGCTGAAAACGGAGTTACGGATCAAAAGTTATAGCCGTTTGAAGTTTTGTCGGGAAAAGTCAACAACTCGCTAGAGACAAGTCACTATAAACCTTGAGAACAAGTCGCTAACTCACCAAGTCGCTAAGCACAAGTCGCTATGAACCAAGTCGCTAAAAACCCAAGTCGCTACAAATTTTGACAGCAAGTCGCTATGTACCAAGTCTCTAAAATGTCAAGTCGCTAAATAGCAACTCGCTAAGGACCAAATCGCTACCACCAAGTCGCTACGAAACTTAAAGAACAAGTCGCTATCAAAATTGAAAGCAAGTCGCTACCTTCACCAAGTCGCTACCCGTAGTGGAGAATCCACTAAGCATGCTGTTTGTCGTCTTGTCTCAATAGACAAGTCGCTAAGCACCAAGTCGCTACCACAATACACTACAACTCGCTGAGACTTACAAAGCAAGTCGCTACCAAGAAAAGAACACCGTGACTCAAGTTGCTAGCATGAAAAAACTCAAAAACACCACTTTTCAATCCAAAAACAACCCAACCACGATGATTCAAGCCTTCCAAATCAAAACCTAAACACTTATGATGATCCTAAACACAAAAGTACAATCAAAATCCAAACTTTAACACTAGAAATCAACCAAATGATGCAAAAACCACTAAACTTTCTCAAACTCAAAAACCACCTAAAAACCACTAGAAATCCAAAGATATGTAAGAGATGATCTAACCTGGCTCTGATACCACTTGTTAGGACCGAAAAACTTGTAGAAGAAGATGAAGAACATCATCTTTCTAGAGAGAGAAACTAGAGAGAGGGAGGAGAAAACACAAAACTTTTATTGATAAACACACACAATACAAATAACCTAACGATTCAACTCACCCCTCATGGAGACTCATGAGGGGTATTCATAGGATCTAAATTTTCCACATAAACGATACTAGTCCCTAAGGGCAAAGTATACTACGCATCTAGTCCAATTCACGTAAGTGGCGTTATCTTTATAAAAAGTGAGGCTAACAATCTCCCTCCAAGATAGCGTCACACCTGAATGGTTACAATGAGACCTATAAATACAAAATAAAGTAAATTACAATAGTAAAGAACAATGTTGACTTTCTTGAAGCGCAGAGTCTCTGTAGTCTAGATACTAAGGCAAACTTGAAGTTTTCCCTTCCGACGATCTCGGCATTAGATCTTCTTGTAGCTCTGAACTTCAACTGTAACGGTCTAGTTAGGTTATTACTCCCTCCTAACTAGTGAGCCGTTTTCTTTTTCTGCTCCCTCCTGAACCGACAACACTCTTCCAACACGTCTTTAATATTCAGACACGCAGCGGAGAAAGTAAACTCTTGATCGTACAATGGTTGTCGTTCTGGGAACATTGTAACAACATAACTCACTTAGTATTGCATCCAAGTTGGTAAAAAGCCCCGATGTACACCACACTACTTCTCCTTCTTCGGTCTTAAGCACAAATCCCTTCGTAATCCAATCACAGAAGATGAAATACCAACTTCTCCCTCCTGATGGTTGCGAGCTATCGGAATCATCATAATGTTGTGTACATGCCGTATTACCTTTTTCTTAATGCAATATTAACATCATAGCTTGATCAAAATTCCGTGAGAATATGTCGCAAAAATACTCTCAATACACTTTTCTCTCAAACCAACCTAAAAACGAACCTCCTTTGAATTCACCGGCTAATAGTAATGACCACATATGGAGAAAACCCGATACGACTGACTTGAAAAGGAAGTAAACATCCCAACTTTGTGACTTACTACTTGTTGAAAATTTTTGAACAATCCACAACGCCTTGTAACACTGAGCACTACAACGTAACTCCTTAAAGTGATGGTTACACACTGTGACCACTACAACGTAACTCCTTACATCAGTCATAACCAGATTGTCAAATTTCATAATGTGCTCCAACAAGTTATCTTGAGACATGCATCCAACCAACCATCGTCTCAAAGATAAAGAAGTCCACCCGTGAAATGTCACTTCAATTTCTCGTCAATAATACCGTACAAAAACCCCGTAATCATTTTTCACATCTTCGTTCAAGCCGTGAATATGTATCCCTCCGAAAAAATTATACCATACCAATAATACCACTCAATATACTACTTATCAAAAAAATGTATCCAAATTTTGTAACAACAAAATTCGGATGACAATATCTTGGTATATCCATTTAAGCCATTAAACAGTCATCAGCCCATTGCGTTTACACTCGGCCCATTAACGAGTTTATCTCACAAAACCTACGAACCAATAGTATAACCCGATCCAAAAGCATAACCGGTTATATACTTGACCTTATATATCACTCAACCTTAATACTCCCTCCGTCCCTAAATAAATGTCCAGTTTGACTTTATAGAGTCAAACTGGTTCAACTTTGACCGTCAATATTTTTTTTGTGTTATCTAATACTTGATGAAAAACTATACCAATGAAAAATACACTTAAAATCCAGTCCATTCATATATTTTTCATCAAGTATTATATAACGCTCGCAAAAATAGATAAGGTCAAAGTTGATCCAGTTTGACTTTGAAAAGTCAAACTGGACACTTATTTAGGGACAGAGGTAGTAACATTAGACCTAAACCTAAAATCATTTCACTGATAAACATCCGCCTCCCAAATCACACGCTCCCATCAAACTTTTTAAGTCAATATCAAGATCTGAAAAAAAACGCTTCAGCCATGACTTATCTCCATCAATCCTTCTATCACAGATTCATCATCATCAATCACAACGAAATTAAACATATCGAAACTTCTTACTTCATGAGTTGTTTGATCAAAGGAAATTAGAAGATGATAACTCTTCAAGATCCTTCTTGGGTCTAAGGTAGGTTTAATTTGTTTGAGTCTTTAACGAAACTAAGAAAAGATATAACACCCTTGTTATAGTCTTTCTTCAGATTCGAATATTAATTTCTTACATGGTCTATGAGGATGAGTGGTTCAATTGAAATAATCTACAAAAGATTACAGAAAACTTGAGCCAAATATGAGATTATGTATATATTCAGTTTCGAATGGATTGTTATTTGGAGTTGAGTTTGATGTAGATGAAATGGAGGTGGGGTAGTTTAGATTTGATGTTGTAGGGTTGAGATTAGTTTTGGATCTGTTTTGAGAATGATGTCGTGTAAGTTGATTGGTATAATGGTATTGGTATGTGTCGTTTGTGGTCATGGTCATTTTTACGCATACCTGCTACTACTTATCTGTTTTACGCATAAGGTTTTTTTGAAAAAAATCTTACGCGTAACTTCTTTTCCTTTATGCGTAAGCAGTTTGTTTAGGCGTAAGGCATGTGATTCTCAATTTCCAAGCAACGTCAAGCTTAACTCACACAAACTAGCCACTTGTGAATGACTAGCCGTAAGAAACTTAAAACGGCTCGGACACTGAGTCTTTGATAATGAAGGCTTAGGGATTATGTGTTTGGATAAAACCTTAATATCAATATCAAAAATAATCACGAAGATAGATTCAAATTCTCTTAGGAAAAAGAATAATAAATCAAATCCCGTGTGTGATCGTGTGTACGGATTAGTCAACCCGAATCGTTTCCCAACGAGGCGTGAATTGCCAACGTCGTTCTTGGTTTGGAATTTAATGCTCGATGTATAGGATTAATGATTTTGATTATTAACTATGGGAATGGGAAAGTAAATAAGGAAATCTATACTACGGGAAATCCTAAGCGCGAAATACTAAAACGTAGTTAATAAAACGTAAATAAAATGCAACTACGTCTAAATAATACCCTAAAAATGCCTAAATTTACTTTTACTCTAAAAATGATATGTAAAAACTAATTTAGAATTAAAACTATTTTTTAGGATTTTTCTTGATTTTATAAAAATTAAAAACTAATTTTTAACGAATAAAACTAATTTAAAATACTAAAAATTATAAAATCAAAGAGAAAAATATGAAACTATTTTCTAAAAATCACAAATAACTCAAAAGACTTTTTAAAACTATTTTTTTATTTTTTTCAGATTAATTTTCTATTTTCTACAAATTTAAAACTATTTTAATCTAATTAAAATTGTGAAAAATACCAAATAAAAGTGGAAAAATAAGGAAAAATATTTTTTATGCTTTTTATATTTTTCTTAAACTGATAAAATTGAAAAATTATTTTTGGAACTTTTATCAATTATTTGCAATAAAATCTATTAAAAAGTGATTAAAAACTACTTTAAATCTAGAAAAATAGTAAATAGTGACCAAAAATTGTGAAAATCTCAGGAAAATTCTAAAATGATAATATGAATCTATGAAAAATGAGAAATAAGCAGCTTATGTATGAAAATTGAAGGCTATAGTGTAAACTGATGAGAGAATAAGCTACTAAAATAAGCTAACAAGCTAATTAATCTACCAAACAGCTACTTAAGCTAATGAGTGCTAAAATAAGCTAATAGCAGCTAATATCACCTACTCCTAACAAGCTCTAAGCTCAGATTGATGAATAAGGCAAACTGCTTATCTAAGCAAAACAGTGAAACACCCCCTTGGTTTGAGCTTGTGCACAGGCTTATCCAGAGAACTAGAGCTAAAAACAGATATGGGGTCTTGAAGACCACCAAGCTGACTACCACTGGACCAAAAAATGAGACTCTAACAATCTGTATTGAACCCTGTGCAACTGCTGCAAGTTGTTAAGAAAACTGGTTTTGACAGAATTTTGACTTTTAAAATAGATTTGTTACTTTGACTAAACTCAAATTTGATCCAAATTAATGAACTGATTATGATGTTTTTAGACTAATGATGATTACAAAATGCTAGATCTACTTGTTTTTAAGCTAATTTGCAACTTTTAAACTAACTGATTTTAACAGATTATACTACTAGATCAGTTATAAGAGATTTTTGACTATTTGAATGCAACTGCTAAAACAAAGACCTGATATGACTATCAAATACCTGCATAAGCATGAATAAACTACTCACAACTGATTAACTAATCTCTATCAAAGTTTACTGAGCAAAACCAAACACTAGTGTAACCACTGAATTGAGATTTAAACACAGATTTAGACTATATTATACTAAACTACCATCAAACTCAGATCAAACAGTACTAATTACCACTAAATAACAGATTCAATAACAGATTCAAATATCAAAAACAGATATGAAAACTTACAAGCTTCCTAGCCACTTATGGCTTGCAAATGATGAAACTAAGAACTTCTAACCTAACAACCCCTAACCTACTTCAATCCATCGATTCAACCCAATTCTCTTGCACCATCCCAATCCGGATCCAACACCAGATCATAACATCAGCAAAAGTAACTGTAGTAACGAGTTTTTGTGATTTGAGATTTGAAAAGAAAAACAAGCTCACAATAAGCTATGAAAAGCTTATATGAACCTTATAGAAACAATGACTTATTTTGGATCAATCCATAGAATAGCTTTTGAATGATTTTTTATTTTTCAATGAATTTATTTGATTTTTTTGTATTTTTGAGATTTTGGAGAAATAAGCTAAAAACAGATTTATAAAACTAGAATAAGCAATAATCAGAGATTATAAGTGGATTCAAATCATAAAAACTTAAACAAACAATTGAAAATGAAATTCTAACTTTTATTAATAATGGAAATTTGAGTACAAAATACGAATTACAATCTTAAGACATTTAAATGAAAACTACTTATACTACTGAAAACTAGAGAGAATGAAAATTGAAAGATACAAGAATGAGAGATACATCATTTGTGAATGAAATAAGTCCTATTTATAAGCGAGCTTGAGGTCTAAGAAGCTTCTCGAATTCCTTCATTGTGCTTCTTTTGAGCTCCTTTCCACCCTTAGATCAAAACCCACGCACCTCCTCTTGATATCCACCCTTGGATCACTAGCAATGACAAGTTTCCACCAATGGGAGAGCGACATGTGGCCTATAGCACACAGATCGATTACCTGGCATTCCATGTGTCAGAGGTGTGTCAGGGAAAGTACGTATCTGCCCTTAATTGTGGTAATTGAGCTTAATTTTGACACGGGGTAACTTAGGGTTCATCCCTGGGTAATTTTGGGGAAAGTTTGGGCGCGAGGGTGTATTTTATTATTTTTCAAGTATTTGACCGGGGTAATAAATGAGTTGACCCGGGTATAAAACCGGGTTTGGGGGGTTTTCGGGTTTGATATAATTCAACCGGGTGTTAGTTTGTTTGGTTTTGGGCTCGGGTAATACTTTTGGGCCGAAGGGTGTACATATGTTTGGACTAGTATTTGATCTAATAATATCCATAGGTACCAAATATGCAAAAGCTGAAATTAGAAGGACCAATCATGTAATATTTGAAAATCTCTTCAAGGATCAAATTTGTCAATCTCAAATTAACCAAGGGCTGATTCTGTAATTTCAAACTTCGGGATCAATTATGCCAAATCTGAAAGTGCAGGGACTAATCTTGACTTTTCTTCAAACTTTCTTTGAAACTTCAAAAATCATCTTTAGAGAATAAAATCTTCCAAAATACACAATCTTGACCTTCCAGCTCAGCTAAAAACTCTCTCAATCTCTCGTGCTCGGATTTACGTCTGATTTGGATCCTTTTTGCGTGTTTTTGCATATCCATACCTGCACAAGCACAAACTCAAGAAAACCACAAATATTAGCAATAAACGGCTTTTCCTTGGTTGTTTTGGGTTAGATTTACTAATGAAAAGATATGTGTTTAAGCACATATCAAAATACCCCAGACGAGACCATTGTCGTGTCCTCACGCAATGCAATCAACTCACGCTTCTAAAACCAAGGATTTCCATCTCTTTCTACTAAACCTATGAAGACGCTTAAATTGGTATGTCCAAACCATCAAGTTATCTCACACAAGCTAGCCACTTGTGAATGACTAACCGTAAGAAACTTAAAACAGTTCAGACAAACCAATAATAAGAGAAGAAGTAGCAAAGATTCCTCAAAAGAGATTAAGAAAGCCTTAATTTTAAAAACGCCCCGTTTACCTTTTATTTCACAAATAGATATTACGATTAAGCACATTCCGGTTATGAATGATGGTTTGTTGAACTTTCATGTCGATCAATAACTCCAACATTTTTCAAACGACACGTTAGGATCACGGAGTAGAAAACACAACACAGCGTGAAGTGACCATACGGATAGAATACATCGTCCCTGATTTTTCACAAGTCCCAAACTAAGCGTAAAACCGAAATCATTGTTACATACGACTCTAGATGCTAACACTACCCATGGAAGTTACTTGTGTAATTACCTCTTGTTCCCATTTTCCTATTTTCCTCTAGATTTTTTTATTTTTGTGAGAAATGAATTTCTTCAAATTCTCGTTTCGATAACTTTTATTCCGATTAAGATACAAAGCTAAGTCGATAATTAGTTATCCGCCTTCTCTCAAGAACCATTGCCCCAAAAATGAGGTCCACATCAAGGAATTTTTATTAACTTTTACTTTTGACTTTTTCATTTTCATTTTTCAACATTTTTTTTTTTTTTACTTGTACTTATACCTTTACTTATATGAGCTGTGAACCACGGAGCTTCACGGGGTAATTCCAAGACTATAGGCTTCATGAAATGAGGATCCCGGCTGGCTAGGCTAAGACCTCACTCAATCCCGGCTAAAGATCCAAGGGTCCGATCTCGACACCGCAGCTCACAACTTTACTTATTACATTTCACATATCACTTATTACTCATTACTTATTACGGATCCCTGATGTGTACCCAATTTTTAAAACAAAGATTCTTTTAAGAAGATAAAGAACTAACTATCGCCAAAAACTCGACATCTCTAATTATTTAGACAGATATGGGGTGAAACAATTTTGTGGGAACAAAAAGCCATAAGTACCTTCGATGGGCTCTAATGAGAACCAACTACTCCACGCTTAGCATCTAAACTCATAAGTAACTCTATCATTTCTCGATCTCTGCAAATTTAAAATCCCAAATAATGAGATCCGCAGATGCTTAGCCGATAATTTTTAGATTATCTATGGTTAAGGGAACAAGCTAGGGCTCAACACGGTCAAGTCGAAATTCTATTCCTACTCTCACCAATGGAAAGTCAACAAGGTGTCAAAACATATATTAACTTAGCAAATGCTTCGTCTAATGAAATCAAGTTATGCATATTTAAAATCACTCGGGGAAACTTGCAAAATCTTGGCCTTGTGAGCTAGAATTCGCATTTTATAGCTTCTGATCTAAGAGACTAGCAAAACTTTTCAATCAAAAAGACTTAACAAAGGCTTACAAAAATTTTTAAATTTTGATCATTTTTGCACAATTTTTCATTTTCTAAGGAAAAACGGGGTTACGAGAGAAACACGACAGAAATAAGCAAGTGCGGTCAAATCAAATCGAAGATTACCCTACCCCAGACTAGAATGAAACATTGTCCTCAATGTTTAAAGCAAGGGTATCACGAAAATCTAAAAGCCGTTTATAAAGTATGCTAGAAGATAAACGTTAGTCGATAAGATTAGGATATCGGATTTCCATCAGCATCGATCATGAAACTCGAGTGGAGAAAAGACAAACTTCGAGCACGAGAGTCTTCATATCGGGAACATCCTACACAACATCACAAACAACCAAACACGAGAAATCGAAGAGGCGGACCCCTTCGCGTCACTTATTAGAAAATAGAAAGAAGATAGATGGATAAGCATGGGGTGCCTCCCACGGCGCTCTGTTTTTGGTTACCTAGTCGCTAGCTTGACTCGATCCCCGAATTCAGTTGTCCTTAGGGAAAGTTTGGAGATCCGGGACAACCATAGATGGAATGTCCCCTCCGAAATAATGTTTCACACGATGACCATTCACCTTGAAATTAGGGCCATCGGGCTGAGAAAGCTCCACCGTTCCATATGGGAAAACTTGAGCGATGGTGAATGGTCCGGACCAACGGGTTTTGAGTTTGCCCGAGAATATCTTCAATCGAGAATTAAAGAGGAGAACTTGATCACCAACGTTGAAAACGCGGTTTTTGATTTTAGCATCATGAATCCTCTTAGTCTTCTCTTTGAAAATCAAAGAATTCTCGTAGGCCTGATCCCTAAGCTCGTTTAATTCATTCAATTGAACTTTTCGGTGATCACCCGCGGTCTTAAGATCGAAATTAGCATGTTTCAAGGCCCAGAATGCCTTGTGTTCGAGCTCGATGGGCAAGTGACAAGCTTTTCCATACACCAGTTTAAATGGGGTGCACCCGATGGGTGTCTTGTATGCGGTGCGGAAAGCCCATAATGCATCATCTAACTTATCGGCCCATGAAGCTCGATTTTCTCCTACGGTCCTTTCTAAAATCCTTTTTAAACCACGATTCGAGACCTCAACTTGTCCGCTCGTTTGCGGGTGATACGCAGTAGAAAGACGATGGGTAACTCCATATTTAGCCATAACTTTAGCAAATTGCTCATTACAGAAATGGGTACCGCGATCATTGATGATAGAACGAGGTGCTCCGAATCGGGAAAACAAATTCTTCAAGAACTTAACAACCACTCGAGCGTCATTGGTGGGGAGCGCCTTCGCTTCAACCCATTTGGACAAGTAGTCGACGGCCACGAGGATATACTTATTACCTCTAGATGATGGAAATGGTCCCATAAAATCGATGCCCCACACGTCAAAAATCTCACAGACTTGAATAGCATTTTGTGGCATTTCATCCTTCTGTGAAATTTTCCCTTGACGTTGGCAAGAATCACAAGATTTGACTAAATCATGGGCATCTCGATATATGGTAGGCCAATAGAATCCGGAATCAAAAACCTTCTTAGCGGTGTAGCTTGCACCATGATGGCCACCAGTGGGTCCGTTATGGCAAGCATTAAGAATATCAAGAGCCTCTTGGCTATGAACACACCGCCGGATTACTTGATCCGCACAAATCTTAAACAAGTAGGGATCGTCCCAGAAGTAATGCTTAACATCTTTGAAAAACTTTTTCTTTTGTTGGGACGACATCCCTTTCACAATGAAATTCCCCGCATGGTAATTTGCAATGTCGGCAAACCATGGGGTGTTCGGGTCTTTCTTAGCAATCATCCCAAGTGTCTCAAGAGGAAATGTTTCCGTAATCTCCTTTTTCTCGAGCACACTTTGATGGGGATTCTCAAGTCTTGAAAGATGATCGGCAGCAAGGTTCTCTGCTCCTTTTTTGTCAAGAATAGTAACATCAAACTCTTGAAGGAGGAGAACCCACCGAAGTAATCGTGGCTTAGCATCTTGCTTTGCCAAAAGATACTTGAGGGCAGAATGGTCGGTATACACTATGGTCTTCGATAAGACAAGGTAGGGTCGAAATTTCTCAAAAGCATAAACAACGGCCAATAATTCCTTTTCAGTAGTCGTGTAATTGTGTTGAGCCTCAGACAATGTCTTACTCGCATAGTGTATGGGTTGAAAATGTTTCGACTTACGTTGCCCCAAGACTGCCCCAATTGCGTAATCACTTGCATCACACATGAGCTCAAAGGGAAAATCCCAGTCGGGGGCAACTAAGATCGGTGCCTCAGTTAATTTCTTTTTGAGAAAGTTAAACGCTTCAATGCATTCGTTGGTGAAGATAAACGGAGCATCCTTTTCAAGGAGATGGGTCAGAGGGCGGGCTATCTTAGAAAAATCTTGGATGAAACGGCGATAGAAACCGGCATGACCCAAAAAACTCCGAATACCTTTGACGGTAGAGGGATGAGGGAGTTTAGCTATAACGTCGACTTTAGCTCGGTCGACCTCAATCCCTGATTTTGAAATCTTATGGCCGAGGACAATGCCCTCTCGAACCATGAAATGGCACTTCTCCCAATTCAAGACCAAGTTGGTGTCTTCACACCTTTTGAGCATGTGGTCTAGATGAGAGAGGCAAGAAGTAAAAGAATCTCCATAAACCGAGAAATCGTCCATAAAAACTTCCATAGAATTTTCGATCATGTCATGAAAAATAGCCATCATGCACCTTTGAAACGTTCCAGGAGCATTGCATAAACCAAATGGCATTCGTCGGTAAGCAAACGTTCCATAAGGGCACGTGAAAGTCGTTTTCTCTTGATCCTGAGGATCAATCGGAATTTGAAAGTAACCGGAAAAACCATCGAGAAAGCAATAGAACTCATTTCCCGCTAAACGTTCGAGCATCTGATCCATAAAAGGTAGCGGGAAATGATCCTTTCGTGTAGCATCATTCAACTTTCGATAATCAATACACACCCTCCATCCGGTGACGAGGCGTGTGGAAATCAATTCGTTATCTTCATTGGCAATGACGGTCATTCCACCTTTCTTAGGAATACAATGGATAGGGCTAACCCATGAGCTATCGGAGATTGGGTAAATGATTCCGGCGTCAAGGAGTTTTAGAACTTCCTTTTTGATAACATCATGAATTTTTGGGTTAACCCTACGTTGTTGTTGGATAACGGGTTTACAATCGTCCTCCATCAGAATTTTGTGGGTACAGAAACGAGGATTAATTCCTTTGATATCAGAAATTTGCCAAGCGATGGCACTCTTATGTTTTCGAAGAATATCCAAAAGTGCGTTTTTCTCCTCATCTTTTAAGTTTTTAGCAATGATGACGGGAAATTTGTTCGGTTCTTCAAGAAAAGCGTATTCAAGATGAGGAGGTAAATCCTTGAGCTCGGGCTCCGGAGGTTTTTCGTTAGACGTTTGTACTTCTTTGATCTCTTCAATCGTAATCTCTTTCGGAGGGAGTGACGGTAATGGATCTTCATTTAGCAATTGTTCAAGATAAAGGATATCTCCCTCCGAATCATAAACACCATCATCAATTCCCGGTGGAATCGATTCGTCATTAGCAAGAAACTCATCGATCTCTTCCAAAAGGAAGTCACCGCCTCAAACGGAGTAAAAGAGGGGGAAGAGTCGGCAATTATAGGCTCAGAAGATGGTTCAAAATGTGAATCAGTAGAATTGTGAGCAAAACCGAGAACTTCTTGAGCGTACTCCTCACAAGAAACATCAATAACGTCGATTCGATTGATGGAAGCATCGTCGAAATTTGAGGAGTACCTCATCGTTTGATTAATGTTGAATGTGACGGCTTCTTGATTAACTCGTAACGTAATCTCTCCTTTATAGACATCAATCAACGCATGGCCCGTCCTTAAGAAACTCCTTCCTAGAATTAAGGGTACTCGAGGATCAGCATCAAAATCGACTACAACAAAATCAGCGGGAAAATCGAACTCCCCCACTTTAACAAAGACATCCTCAGCTATACCCTTTGGTTTCGTAGTAGTACGATCAGCTAGCTCGAGAGTCATACACGTTGGGGTAAGTGGGGGTAACGAAAGCTTTTCGTAGATTGAGTTTGGCATTAGATTGATACTCGCGCCAAGATCGGCCAAGGCGGAGCATTGAACAATTCCTTGAAAATCACACGGAATGAGGAATTTGCCGGGGTCTCCTAACTTTACGGGAAGTTTCTTGAGGATAACCGCCGAACAATTCTCATTCAGAGATGTCGTAGCAAGCTCATATAGTTTCTCCTTATTCGTAAGCAATCCCTTAATCGTAGAAGCAAGTTTGGGCATCAAGAGAAGAGCATCCGCAAAACTGATTTCCACATTCAAGTCTTTGAAGATTTGGAAGAACGTTTCCATCTGATGATTCGACTTCTCACGAAGAGTTTGATCTTTAAGACGAGACGGATATGGGATAGACGGTTTTGGATTAGCTTTCTTCACATTAACGGAGCATCTTCGGGCTCGAGAATCTTGGACAACCGTGGGTTGGACATTCTCGATACTCCCCTTATCGTAGGAAGCACCGGGTCCTTTGTCACCCCGGTCTCACGGTCTACCACATGAGAAGAAGAAGAAGAATTAGTGGTAGGAACCGTGGGTCCATCGTAAGCAACACCACTTCGGGTAGTGATTGCTTTCATGTCACCTCTCGGGTTTGGAATCGTATTGCTCGGAAGAGAACCGGAACCCGAGGATTGAGAATAAGATGTGGACGGTTGGTGGCTTGAAAGAAACTAGCCATCATATTCTTTATTTCAGACATCTGTTTGTTACTTGTAGCTTCCATCTCCTTTTTGAAGTCCGTCCTCATGCCGTTAATTTGATTTTGCAAACTTTTAATGGTGTAATCGAAGTTCTTCATGTAAGTTAGAAAATCGTTGTTCGGAGCGGCTTGAGGAGGTGCTTGATAAGATTGTTGAGGAGGAGGTGGTTGTTGGTAAACTTGAGGTGGAGGAGCTTGGTAGTGTTGATTTCCATGATTAAAATAAGCTCCTCGGTTCTGATTAACATGATGATTACCATTGAAACGGTTTTGATTATGGTTTTGTTGTTGAGGTTGGTTGAAACCGGGAGGTCCGAGATAATTGTTCGAACGGTAGCTAAGAAGATTTCGATCTCCTTGCGGTTGATTGTAGTTTCCTGTAGCAGCATAAACGTTCTCATGTGCGTAGCCACCGACGGCTGGGCACTCGAAATAAGAATGTGGACCTCCACAAGTCTCACAAATCTGGTGTACCGATTTCACTTGTTGGTTCTGATTCTGATTGTTCATCTGATGTAACCTCAGGAGATCGTCCATCTTTTTGTTCAGTGCGGCTATTTCGAGAGAAGAAGACGTATTTGATCGAGATGATGCACCCCTTTCGGCGGTAGAATCCCAATAGTTATAATGAGCGGTCATGTTCTCAATAAGATCGTAACATTCCTCGGGCCGTCTTTTCATGAAAGTTCCACCAGCAGCAGCATTAATCGTTTCACGGTGTCTCAACGTTAAACCATTATAAAACGTATCAATTTGAGTGACAAGCAACATGTTATGATTCGGACATCGATCAATCGCAAGCTTATATCGTTCCCAAGCTTCAAACAAAGATTCGTCGGGATATTGCCGGAAATTACGGATATCGTTCCTCAATTTCGTCACCATTGACGGTGGAAAGTACTTTGCCGAAACTTGAAACCATTTCCTCGAAGGTATGAATCGAATTCTTCAGGAGTCGATCAAACCAAGATGTGGCATGATGAGTCAAAGAGTATGGGAAAAGATACAGACGAAGGGCGTCATCCGAGACCCCATTCGTTTCATACTCGAGTGACGGTCAAAAAATTATCAAGATGTTTGTTTGCATCGTCATCTGGTAAACCATGAAATTGACAACTGTTTTTTACTTGTTCTATCATATGATGTTTCAAGCTAAAATCGGTAGCTTGAAAATTAGTCGGTGCAATTGGTCCTCCCCTCCCGTACATGGTAGGTTGACATAGCTCCTCCATCGTTCGGAGATCGGGAGCTACATGTTGATTATCGGGAGGAGGATTAGGACCGGGTATTGGTGGTCCGTTGGGAGCAGCCATATTACGTAACTCGGGGCGTTGATTCTCGCTTCGAAGTCGTCTAGATCAGATCGAGTGCGCATGCACTTAAAAACCAAGGCAATTAAAATGATACGGTATTCGAAAACACAATGAACTTAACCAATAATCCCAAGTGAATAAATCACCTCTATAAGACAAACGCACAAGCGAGCGGAGAAGCTTATTTAGGTCAGCGCGAAGCTTATTAAAAACCCGCTTCTTTACAGCCGCAATTTAATGTCAGGCCGTCCTTATACCCACCACACAGTTTGTTTATCCGATAGAAATAAATAAATCCACAAGCGACACAAAGGCAAGTTTTTGATCTTTAGTTCGGGAACTTATTAATGATAACACCTCCGTTGAGAATGTTATATAATTGGTGTCTTCTATTTATTAGCAAAAACCACAAGAGAAAATCTTTTTTTTGTATTTTTAATACGATATATATATATACAAAAGAAAAAGAAAAATATTTTTTTACTTTTTATTTTATAGAAAAATAGTAACTTCACGAATGAAGGATCTCGAGTCACTAATCGTCAAACCTCAAACGATATTGTCGTGACACAACCTCCCCGGCAGCGGCGCCAAAATTTGATTCTCAATTTCCAAGCAACGTCAAGCTTAACTCACACAAACTAGCCACTTGTGAATGACTAGCCGTAAGAAACTTAAAACGGCTCGGACACTGAGTCTTTGATAATGAAGGCTTAGGGGTTATGTGTTTGGATAAAACCTTAATATCAATATCAAAAATAATCACGAAGATAGATTCAAATTCTCTTAGGAAAAAGAATAATAAATCAAATCCCGTGTGTGATCGCGTGTACGGATTAGTCAACCCGAATCGTTTCCCAACGAGGCGTGAATTGCCAACGTCGTTCTTGGTTTGGAATTTAATGCTCGATGTATAGGATTAATGATTTTGATTATTAACTACGGGAATGGGAAAGTAAATAAGGAAATCTATACTACGGGAAATCCTAAGCGCGAAATACTAAAACGTAGTTAATAAAACGTAAATAAAATGCAACTACGTCTAAATAATACCCTAAAAATGCCTAAATTTACTTTTACTCTAAAAATGATATGTAAAAACTAATTTAGAATTAAAACTATTTTTTAGGATTTTTCTTGATTTTATAAAAATTAAAAACTAATTTTTAACGAATAAAACTAATTTAAAATACTAAAAATTATAAAATCAAAGAGAAAAATATGAAACTATTTTCTAAAAATCACAAATAACTCAAAAGACTTTTTAAAACTATTTTTTTTATTTTTTTCAGATTAATTTTCTATTTTCTACAAATTTAAAACTATTTTAATCTAATTAAAATTGTGAAAAATACCAAATAAAAGTGGAAAAATAAGGAAAAATATTTTTTATGCTTTTTATATTTTTCTTAAACTGAGAAAATTGAAAAATTATTTTTTGGAACTTTTTCTCAATTATTTGCAATAAAATCTATTAAAAAGTGATTAAAAACTACTTTAAATCTAGAAAAATAGTAAATAGTGACCAAAAATTGTGAAAATCTCAGGAAAATTCTAAAATGATAATATGAATCTATGAAAAATGAGAAATAAGCAGCTTATGTATGAAAATTGAAGGCTATAGTGTAAACTGATGAGAGAATAAGCTACTAAAATAAGCTAACAAGCTAATTAATCTACCAAACAGCTACTTAAGCTAATGAGTGCTAAAATAAGCTAATAGCAGCTAATATCAACTACTCCTAACAAGCTCTAAGCTCAGATTGATGAATAAGGCAAACTGCTTATCTAAGCAAAACAGTGAAACACCCCCTTGGTTTGAGCTTGTGCACAGGCTTATCCAGAGAACTAGAGCTAAAAACAGATATGGGGTCTTGAAGACCACCAAGCTGACTACCACTGGACCAAAAAATGAGACTCTAACAATCTGTATTGAACCCTGTGCAACTGCTGCAAGTTGTTAAGAAAACTGGTTTTGACAGAATTTTGACTTTTAAAATAGATTTGTTACTTTGACTAAACTCAAATTTGATCCAAATTAATGAACTGATTATGATGTTTTTAGACTAATGATGATTACAAAATGCTAGATCTACTTGTTTTTAAGCTAATTTGCAACTTTTAAACTAACTGATTTTAACAGATTATACTACTAGATCAGTTATAAGAGATTTTTGACTATTTGAATGCAACTGCTAAAACAAAGACCTGATATGACTATCAAATACCTGCATAAGCATGAATAAACTACTCACAACTGATTAACTAATCTCTATCAAAGTTTACTGAGCAAAACCAAACACTAGTGTAACCACTGAATTGAGATTTAAACACAGATTTAGACTATATTATACTAAACTACCATCAAACTCGATCAAACAGTTACTAATTACCACTAAATAACAGATTCAATAACAGATTCAAATATCAAAAACAGATATGAAAACTTACAAGCTTCCTAGCCACTTATGGCTTGCAAATGATGAAACTAAGAACTTCTAACCTAACAACCCCTAACCTACTTCAATCCAGCTCAGATTCAACCCAATTCTGCTCTGCACCATCCCAATCCGGATCCAACACCAGAGATCATAACATCAAAGCTGTAGCAACTGTAGTAACTGAGTTTTTTGTGATTTGAGATTGAAAAGAAAAACAAGCTCACAATAAGCTATGAAAAGCTTATATGAACCTTATAGAAACAACAACTTATTTTGGATCAATCCATAGAATAGCTTTTGAATGATTTTTTATTTTTCAATGAATTTATTTGATTTTTTTGTATTTTTGAGATTTTGGAGAAATAAGCTAAAAAACAGATTTATAAAACTAGAATAAGCAATAATCAGAGATTATAAGTGGATTCAAATCATAAAAACTTAAACAAACAATTGAAAATGAAATTCTAACTTTTATTAATAATGGAAATTTGAGTACAAAATACGAATTACAATCTTAAGACATTTAAATGAAAACTACTTATACTACTGAAAACTAGAGAGAATGAAAATTGAAAGATACAAGAATGAGAGATACATCATTTGTGAATGAAATAAGTCCTATTTATAACTGAGCTTGAGGTCTAAGAAGCTTCTCGAATTCCTTCATTGTGCTTCTTTTGAGCTCCTTTCCACCCTTAGATCAAAACCCACGCACCTCCTCTTGATATCCACCCTTGGATCACTAGCAATGACATGTTTCCACCAATGGGAGAGCGACATGTGGCCTATAGCACACGGATCGATTACCTGGCATTCCATGTGTCAGAGGTGTGTCAGGGAAAGTACGTAACTGCCCTTAATTGTGGTAATTGAGCTTAATTTTGACACGGGGTAACTTAGGGTTCATCCCTGGGTAATTTTGGGGAAAGTTTGGGCGCGAGGGTGTATTTTATTATTTTTCAAGTATTTGACCGGGGTAATAAATGAGTTGACCCGGGTATAAAACCGGGTTTGGGGGGTTTTCGGGTTTGATATAATTCAACCGGGTGTTAGTTTGTTTGGTTTTGGGCTCGGGTAATACTTTTGGGCCGAAGGGTGTACATATGTTTGGACTAGTATTTGATCTAATAATATCCATAGGTACCAAATATGCAAAAGCTGAAATTAGAAGGACCAATCATGTAATATTTGAAAATCTATTCAAGGATCAAATTTGTCAATCTCAAATTAACCAAGGGCTGATTCTGTAATTTCTGAAACTTCAGGGATCAATTATGCCAAATACTGAAAGTGCAGGGACTAATCTTGACTTTTCTTCAAACTTTGCTGAAACTTCAAAAATCATCTTCTGAGAATAAAATCTTCCAAAATACACAATCTTGACCTTCCAGCTCAGCTAAAAACTCTCTCAATCTCTCGTGCTCGGATTTAAATCTGATTTGGAACCTTTTTGCGTGTTTTTTGCATATCCGTACCTGCACAAGCACAAACTCAAGAAAACCACAAATATTAGCAATAAACGGCTTTTCCTTGGTTGTTTTGGGTTAGATTTACTAATGAAAAGATATGTGTTTAAGCACATATCAGCATGTCTTACGCGTAGACCATGTCTTAGGCGTAAACCCATATGCGTAAGTGATTCGTCTTTTTATGAGTGTGGTGAATAAACACAATATCAATATATCAAATTAACCGTAAAATCCGACAAACCAACCTTTTAGGAAAAGGGTTAACGTGCCAAATCTTACGGGTGTGATAAAAGTGATACCGGAAAAGTGATTTCCCGGGTCGTGTCCCAACGAGGTGTGAAATTGACGGTGTCGTTGAGTTTCGTGATTAGGACTTGAATGGGTTAAACGAAATTTGGATTTTGGATTACGTTATTCTACAAAACAAAGAACGGGAATGAAAATAAAACACATAAAACTAAATAAACACTAATTAAACTACTACTAAGCCTAATAAACAATAAAACAAAGTTAAATTACATCCTAGGGTGCTAAAATGCAAAAACGCGAAAAACCGGGAACTCACCGAGCCGAAAGTGAAAAATATGCAACTTAAGTCCTACGGGTGCAAATCTAATTTTCCTACATTCTACATGACTAAAAATAATTTTGGAAAAAGCTGAGAATTTTTTCGAGTTTTAAATTATTTTCTACGAATTAAAAACTATTTTAAACTAATTAATTAATTAAAAATACTAAAATTTTTTATAAAATTCTACAAAATTTACAGTAAATACCTGAGACACTACTGAATCTATGAATAATAAAACAACTACACTACTACTTTTGGAAATAAGCAATTAAAAAGCAAATAAGTAATTAAGCTATGAAACGGAAATGTTACATAAATATTAAATTGTGTAAACTAAAACATGAAAAGTCCCTAGGGCAGTTGGTACTTGGTGATGAGGCTTTGGTTTCTGAGTGGGAAGACTCAGGTTCGAATCCTGACTCCCATTTTTTTGAAAACTTATTATTATTATTTATTTTTTTCTTTTTTCTTTTACAGCTTATTTGTAAGTCCAAAGTAAAACCTTTTTGAGTGAAAACTTTTTAAGATTAGCTTAAGAATAAGCAGTTGCTACTGTTTTTTTTGTGTAGCAGCCTACAACAGAAATAAAACAAACACACCCTTAGCAATCAGTGAGCACAAATAAGCCATGGGAAACAGTTGGGAATGAGAAATAAGCTACCACATGGATACAATAATCTAGAATAAGCTAAAAACACCTAATTATGGGGAAAAGCAGTTGGCATATCGAACTAATCTAGGGGATCCTTAAGACTAGAAAAGGAGAATAAGCTATCAACAAGCACTATGAGGCTCTAAACAAACTAACAATAATCTAAACTACACTAAGCTACCTAATGGCTCTAAAGTTAGTCTAATAAGCAGATTACAAAACTGATAAGCAAGAATAAAAAGCTAATAGTGACCTTCTTTGGTGGGTTGCTGCAAAGAAGCTTGTTTTCTTTGTTCTTTGCACAGTCCCCAAACAGTCCCAAGGTGGCACTTTCTAGCTTATTTAGAGTGAGCTACAGAACAAAGAAGCACATGAGCTTATTGGCACACAAAGTCCACCTACCTGAATTCCATTTGGCCCCTATGGCAGCCACGGAGAGCTTATACAAGCTTGTGAGGGGTTTCTAAAGTCTGCCATGGTGATATGGACTGATGTGGCATAAAAGAAAAAGCAGAAATGGGATAATTTAGTCTTAAAAACAAGCTATCTAGTGAGCACTAAAGGATTTAAACTCCTAAAACACTAAAACTTGGCACTAATAGCATCCTAAAAAAGCTAAACTAAATATATTCTAAAGGTTAAATAAGCTGGAAAACTTTTGTGAAAAAAAGTGATGGTGGTGACAGTTGCACTCTCAAGTCAGGCCAAAGTGGTGCTTTTGTGGGTATTTTAAGCTAGCTTAAGCTAGAGCTAATTTCTAAAAAGCTGTAAATCCTAAAAGCCTACTCACCTAGGAATCCAAACAAACAAATTACAAGCTTGAATGAGCTTTTGAGGATTCAGAAAATGGTTGAGAAAACGTAAGTCTGGGCCAGCATTGTTCTGTACCAGATGTGGAGCTTTTCAAAAATAAATTTAGCATACTAAGTGATAAAAAACTTTTTAAACTCCCTACACCAATGAAAGCACTAAATTATGACTAAGCAAGACAATTTGAGACCCAAAAATGGGTCAAAACTAAGGTTTGACCCGAAAGTGATTCAATTACAAACACCCCCTAATGAGGCAAAACTGAATTTTGAAAACCGTTTTGAGAAGCAGAAACTCTAAAAACAGATTAGACCTATTTAACAAAAGCTAGCATGAGCTTAAACAACTTATGGAACCTTTTCTAACAAGAACTGAGTTTAAATTGAATTAAAAGACATAAATGAAATAAAACTTGCATAATTAAGAAACAATGAAATTAAAGACTGCAATGAAAATAAACTGATAATGAAAGTTACGAATATAAATGGGACTAGAACAAGATTTTTCTAGACAAGCTTTTTCTTTTTCCACTAGCAGCCTATTTATACAAAAAATATGAAAAAAAAAAGTCTTCTCAGTCTTCTTTCTTTTGTGCTTTCTGTGTGAGTGCAAACAAGCAAAACATCATATGTGCTTCTTTGATATAATCCCAGCCGTTGAATTTTTATTGGAGTGATCTCAGCTGTTGATTGCTTTATGTGCCCATCAGGATTGCCAAGATGGCAATGGCATCTCGTGACTTGTTCTTGGGGAGGGGGATGAGTGGGTTAGGAGTTTGGGCTTGACTGGGTAATAGATTGAGGTGAGGTTGAGTGTTCTTGGTTGTGAGGATTTGGGTAAAAGGGTGATGCTGGTTTCTGGGTTGGAGAGAAAGAAGGAAGGATGGGGAAAAGTGGAGGGAAACAAAAGGGGTCATGGGTCGTTTTTATTACTGGGTTGGGAAGGTCAAAAATAGAGAGGGTTCAAAGGGAATAGGTGGGGGTTCAATTGGGGGTGTGGCAGGGGTCAAGTGGAAGTGGGGGTTTATGAAAGGGTTTGTTAAAGAGTTTTGTAAAAAGGTTTTAAGATGGTTTTCCCAAACCCACTCTAAAAACGTGTCCGGGTCTTCAATTGATGAACGGTCGTAGAAAATCACATCCCGGCACCGGCTTCTCAGCACTTTTATGATTTTGGCTCAATTTTGCTCGTTTTCGCTCTGTTTTCAATCCTTTTATACCTGCAAGACATAAAACACACTTCGAGGATATTTTTGACATATTTTGATCGTATTTGGGTGTTTTTGGTCGTTTTTGAGGTCTTAGGTGGGTAAAAACGATGAGTGAATAAGCATTCATCAAATCCCCCCACACTAGGCAATTGCTAGTCCCTAGCAATCAATCATATAAAGTAATGAACGAAACTCATGAGTATACCCCATTTTGACCTTTTTTATTCGATGCGAGAAATTTAAACTAGACTGAAAGTAAACAACATGCTTGATTAACAAAAAGTGGTATCATGGAACGGGATTCACACAAAATGGGTGTCTCCAGGGAATTGTAATCGTCATCCTCATTTTAATACTCTCAAACTAAGTCTAAACTTATTGTGCAAACGTTTTGGCAAAATGCTAACACTACTAATACAAGTAATCTATGTAAGTCAAGACTTAACTTTTTTACTCCCGCAGTTTATACAATTTAAGTCCGTGTGCTCATTTTCAAAAGTTTGACCATTGAAACCGACCTTGTCATGGTTGTTATCCACTTAACTAAAATCTTAACTTCCCGGAAACTACGAAAGTCTAAGGATCGAAAGGGCCTCTTCCATGTAGCGGCTTTCTTCTCGGCACATCCCAAACCAGTTGGCTTTAGGTGACCGGGCTTTTGACACCTCACGGAGAATAGTACCGGAATTAGCGGGAATTCGATTCCAAAGATTTACGAGGCTACCGTCAAGTTAAAACTAAACTTAAATGGACAACAACCGACGATAATTTAGAAATTCGAGATTCAAAGGTGAGATCACTCCATGTAGCGACTTTCTTCTCAGCTTGTCCATTTAAGGAGGCTAGGTTTTCACCCTCGAGAATAGTATCGGAGCTTTCGGGGTCTTTGACTTCAAGAATTTCTAAATCACCGTCAAGCTTTTAGACAACCTTGACGAATCCTAGTTCAACTTCCGATTTAAATTTAAGAAAAAGCAAGTTCCGCACATTTATTCATAATCAACATAATACTTTTATTCGAGGAACTCATTTTTTTTTTTCATTTTTCATTTTTCAACTTTTTTTTATTTTTCTCACTTTTTTTCCACTTTTTTTTTTTTTTTTTACTTTAACTTGCAATTTATTTTTGCATCATTCAAGCACTTTTACGATACTTTCACTTTGCAATATTATTCTGATTTTAAGAAAGTATGCTTTTCCAAAAATTTAAATAAAAAGTTGAACTTGAGCTCTAAATCAATTTTGCTTAAAAACTTTTTGTTGTAACAAGACGATTTGAATGTTCAAAAGTTTGACAATGAGCACGTATTTTAGGTTCAATTAGGAGCTACTGGGAGAAAAAGCCATAGATTACTTATATAAGCTCTAAAGAGAACCAACTATTCCACGCTTAGCATTTTCATTTGCACAACTCGTAAAAACTTAGCCAAATTGTTAAGAGAGCAGCTAGATCAACACTCTAGCAGAGTCGGGATTCCCTTTGTTCTAACCTAATCAAGACTAAACTACTATTAACACCGAAGCATTAACACTTTATTTTCGTGCAAAAAAAAAAATTTAATTTTGGGTCAAAACAGGGGTACTAGGGACTAAAGGGTACAAATGTGACAAAATTCGACAGAATTCCCCGCCACACTTAGAATTGAATATTGCCCTCAATATTCAAAGTCCTGGCCGAAGCCGATACTATTGAACGGAAAAAGGTAATACCACTAACAAAGTGTGTGGACGAAATCCGTTATTTAACACATACAGGATTTTTGAAAATATATCCTCAGATAAACGTTAGTAAAAATGATCGGATATTGGGCGGCTGGATTGAAAACAGGCGCATCAATCATCACGATCAAAGGGATTCCTGAAAACATGAGCAAAAACACAAGAAGCAAAACACTGTGGAGGTTTCCCCCCACACTTAGTTGTTAGAAAGTAGAAAGAAGTCAGAAACATGGGTGAAAACCCATGGAATGCTACTGTTTTTGTTAACCGAGTCGCTAGCTTGACTCGACCCCGAATTCATTGGTCCATGGGGGAGCAAGTGGAAGAGAAAATCTCCATCGGACTTTCATTCAAGTGGTTTGGATAAATATTGAATGTGCTGAAAGTTCCACTCCGATGAGATAAATCCGGCTTAAAAGAATGATAAATGCCGGGGTCAAAAATGGTATCTTCACTCCCGTAGGAGTTAAGACATGGAGAAATCACACCATATGTGACGAAAGGAAGAAAGGTTCTGATGATATATGTTTCAAGCACAAATTACTCCATAGGAAGAAGGAGTTCATTTTGATCACATTTAAAAAACTCATTTTCTCTTCCAACGAATATCCCTGGTTTAAAAATTTTGTCTTCACAAGACGGTTCAACGGGATACTCGATGGAAATCTCATCAGTAAGGGTAAAATCGTCATCACATGATGGAGGAGATGAGTCAGAATACAGAGGTAGGACAAGTGGTGTGCTCTGAGAGATAGCAATTTCCACCACTTCCGTGATGGTCTCTGTATCGGACTCAGACATTTCATTGAAAAGAGGGTTTACTTCACAAAAATTATAGTCATTATTAAATTTAAAAAGAGGATTTGAGAAAATACCGGAAGTAACCTCAGAAATATCAAGAGAATCAAAAAGAGGCAAATGAAATTCATCGTCGGATATATCCTCTGACTCACTTGGGATTAGGACAAGGTCCTCAACACTAGATGATTCCGTTTCCGAAATAGTGCTGAGATTCTCATCCCCCATTATGAGAGAGTCCTCGGGATCAAAAAATTTCGGAGAAATAGGATCATCGACCTCTTCCAAAAGGAATTCACTTCTCTCAACCGGCGTGAGTGAAAGGGAAGAGTCTGAAATGAAAGGCTCTGAAACGAGAGTGGGATTGCCACTTAGAGAATCATTACAACCGTCATCGACCTTATCATAAACATATATAGCTCCTATGCTCTTCATATTTTCCTCCGCCAACAATTCGCCCATACTTTTTCCTTCTTTAACTTCCTCTACGGGAGTGGGATTGCCACTCGGAGTCGTATATTCCTCATCAAAATTATCTTCATCGTCGTCATCATAATCGTACACGAGAGGTTTCCAATATTGGGAACTCACTCTAGCTGCTTGTTCTTCAGCTAATAATTCTCCATACGTTTTATGACGAGACTCTTCTTTAACCAAATCTTTTAATTCTTCGAGTAAATCTAGACAATTTTGGAGAAGTTCTTGAGGAATTTGCAGAGGTTGTGTTTGAATCGTTTGGTACTATGGAGGTTGGTCAAAAGAATAGTCATAATTGTTACAAGGAACCTGCTCATAGACAAGTGGGCTATGTGCTTGACAATCGGATTTATAGTGCGGACCTCCACAATACTCACAACAAGCGATTGTTGTGACGGATTCGTTGAATTGTATGGATAAGGGTCATAACCAAAGGTTGGATTGTTAAATTGAGCTTGACATTCAAAACCTTGGTGAGGACCTCCACAGTACTCACAAGAGTATGTTTCCATCTCATGGTACGGGGGTTGGTTGAGGAAATTAGTTGTTTCATTGTAGGGATTTTGGTCATAGACAAACCCGTTTCCCGGATTCACAATGCCACAACCAGGGCAATTTCCACCATTTTGAGGTCCCCCACACCATTCACAACCAAATTGGTAAGCCGAAGACATCACGAAGAATTATACGGACAAGAGGGATAAAAGGAAAGAATCATCGGGTCAGAGGATAAAGACGATTATTTTTGGGGTTTATGAAGAAAACGAGTGCACATGCACAAAAACACAATCAATCAAAACGAGACAGAAGCAAAAACACAAAGAACTTAAACCAATAATCACAAGCGTATTCACGCAAGTGACACAAAGGCAAGTTTTAAATCTTTTGTTTGGGAACTTATTATGATAACACTCAAGTTGAGAAGTGTTATATGATTGATGTATTCTATTTATTTAAAACAACAAGCAAAATCTTTTTGTATTTTTAATCTTTTACATATATATACAAAGAAAAGAAAAATATTTTTGTATTTTTGGATTTTTATAAAAACAATAACTTCACGAGGAAGGTTCTTCAAGTCACTAATCGCAAAAATCACGATATTCTCGCAACACGCCTCCCCGGCAGCGGCGCCAAAATTTGATTCGTCTTTTTGTGAGTGTGGTGAATAAACACAATATCAATATATCAAATTAACCGTAAAATCCGACAAACCAACCTTTTAGGAAAAGGGTTAACGTGCCAAATCTTACGGGTGTGATAAAAGTGATACCGGAAAAGTGATTTCCCGGGTGGTGTCCCAACGAGGTGTGAAATTGACGGTGTCGTTGAGTTTCGTGATTAGGACTTGAATGGGTTAAACGAAATTTGGATTTTGGATTACGTTATTCTACAAAACAAAGAACGGGAACGAAAATAAAACACCTAAAACTAAATAAACACTAATTAAACTACTACTAAGCCTAATAAACAATAAAACAAAGTTAAATTACATCCTAGGGTGCTAAAATGCAAAAACGCGAAAAACCGGGAACTCACCGAGCCGAAAGTGAAAAATATGCAACTTAAGTCCTACGGGTGCAAATCTAATTTTCCTACATTCTACATGACTAAAAATAATTTTGGAAAAAGCTGGGAATTTTTTCGAGTTTTAAATTATTTTCTTCGAATTAAAAACTATTTTAAACTAATTAATTAATTAAAAATACTAAAAATTTTTATAAAATTCTACAAAATTTACAGTAAATACCTGAGACACTACTGAATCTATGAAAAATAAAACAACTACACTACTACTTTTGGAAATAAGCAATTAAAAAGCAAGTAAGTAAATAAGCTATTAAACTGAAAGTTACTAAAATATTAAATGGTGTAAACTAAAACATGAAAAAGTCCCTAGGGCAGTTGGTACTTGGTGATGAGGCTTTGGTTTCTGAGTGGGAAGACTCAGGTTCGAATCCTGACTCCCATTTTTTTGAAAACTTATTATTATTATTTATTTTTTTCTTTTTTCTTTTACAGCTTATTTGTAAGTCCAAAGTAAAACCTTTTTGAGTGAAAACTTTTTAAGATTAGCTTAAGAATAAGCAGTTGCTACTGTTTTTTTTGTAGCAGCCTACAACAGAAATAAAACAAACACACCCTTAGCAATCAGTGAGCACAAATAAGCCATGGGAAACAGTTGGGAATGAGAAATAAGCTACCACATGGATACAATAATCTAGAATAAGCTAAAAACACCTAATTATGGGGAAAAGCAGTTGGCATATCGAACTAATCTAGGGGATCCTTAAGACTAGAAAAGGAGAATAAGCTATCAACAAGCACTATGAGGCTCTAAACAAACTAACAATAATCTAAACTACACTAAGCTACCTAATGGCTCTAAAGTTAGTCTAATAAGCAGATTACAAAACTGATAAGCAAGAATAAAAAGCTAATAGTGACCTGTTGCTGGTGGGTTGCTGCAAAGAAGCTTGTTTTGCTGTTGCTGCACAGTCCCCAAACAGTCCCAAGGTGGCACTTTCTAGCTTATTTAGAGTGAGCTACAGAACAAAGAAGCACATGAGCTTATTGGCACACAAAGTCCACCTACCTGAATTCCATTTGGCCCCTATGGCAGGCCACAGGAGAGCTTATACAAGCTTGTGAGGGGTTTCTAAAGTGCTGCCATGGCTGATATGGACTGATGTGGCAGTAAAAGAAAAACAGAAATGGGATAATTTAGTCTTAAAAACAAGCTATCTAGTGAGCACTAAAGGATTTAAACTCCTAAAACACTAAAACTTGGCACTAATAGCATCCTAAAAAAGCTAAACTAAATATATTCTAAAGGTTAAATAAGCTGGAAAACTGTTGTGAAAAAAAGTGATGGTGGTGACAGTTGCAGTCTCAAGTCAGGCCAAAGTGGTGCTTTTGTGGGTATTTTAAGCTAGCTTAAGCTAGAGCTAATTTCTAAAAAGCTGTAAATCCTAAAAGCCTACTCACCTAGGAATCCAAACAAACAAATTACAAGCTTGAATGAGCTTTTGAGGATTCAGAAAATGGCTGAGAAAACGTAAGTCGGGCGGCATTGTTCTGTACCAGATGTGGAGCTTTTCAAAAATAAATTTAGCATACTAAGTGATAAAAAACTTTTTAAACTCCCTACACCAATGAAAGCACTAAATTATGACTAAGCAAGACAATTTGAGACCCAAAAATGGGTCAAAACTAAGGTTTGACCCGAAAGTGATTCAATTACAAACACCCCCTAATGAGGCAAAACTGAATTTTGAAAACCGTTTTGAGAAGCAGAAACTCTAAAAACAGATTAGACCTATTTAACAAAAGCTAGCATGAGCTTAAACAACTTATGGAACCTTTTCTAACAAGAACTGGGTTTAAATTGAATTAAAAGACATAAATGAAATGAAACTTGCATAATTAAGAAACAATGAAATTAAAGACTGCAATGAAAATAAACTGATAATGAAAGTTACGAATATAAATGGGACTAGAACAAGATTTTTCTAGACAAGCTTTTTCTTTTTCCACTAGCAGCCTATTTATACAAAAAATATGAAAAAAAAAGTCTTCTCAGTCTTCTTTCTTTTGTGCTTTCTGTGTGAGTGCAAACAAGCAAAACATCATATGTGCTTCTTTGATATAATCCCAGCCGTTGAATTTGTATTGGAGTGATCTCAGATGTTGATTGCTTTATGTGCCCATCAGGATTGCCAAGATGGCAATGGCATCTCGTGACTTGTTCTTGGGGAGGGGGATGAGTGGGTTAGGAGTTTGGGCTTGACTGGGTAATAGATTGAGGTGAGGTTGAGTGTTCTTGGTTGTGAGGATTTGGGTAAAAGGGTGATGCTGGTTTCTGGGTTGGAGAGAAAGCAGGAAGGATGGGGAAAAGTGGAGGGAAACAAAAGGGGTCATGGGTCGTTTTTATTACTGGGTTGGGAAGGTCAAAAATAGAGAGGGTTCAAAGGGAATAGGTGGGGGTTCAATTGGGGGTGTGGCAGGGGTCAAGTGGAAGTGGGGGTTTATGAAAGGGTTTGTTAAAGAGTTTTGTAAAAAGGTTTTAAGATGGTTTTCCCAAACCCACTCTAAAAACGTGTCCGGGTCTTCAATTGATGAACGGTCGTAGAAAATCACATCCCGGCACCGGCTTCTCAGCACTTTTATGATTTTGGCTCGATTTTGCTCGTTTTCGCTCTGTTTTCAATCCTTTTGTACCTGCAAGACATAAAACACACTTCGAGGATATTTTTGACATATTTTGATCGTATTTGGGTGTTTTTGGTCGTTTTTATGGTCTTAGGTGGGTAAAAACGATGAGTGAATAAGCACTCATCAAATCCCCCACACTAGGCAATTGCTAGTCCCTAGCAATCAATCATATAAAGTAATGAACGAAACTCATGAGTATACCCCATTTTGACCTTTTTTATTCGATGCGAGAAATTTAAACTAGACTGAAAGTAAACAACATGCTTGATTAACAAAAAGTGGTATCATGGAACGGGATTCACACAAAATGGGTGTCTCCAGGGAATTGTAATCGTCATCCTCATTTTAATACTCTCAAACTAAGTCTAAACTTATTGTGCAAACGTTTTGGCAAAATGCTAACACTACTTATACAAGTAATCTATGTAAGTCAAGACTTAACTTTTTACTCCCGCAGTTTATACAATTTAAGTCCGTGTGCTCATTTTCAAAAGTTTGACCATTGAAACCGACCTTGTCATGGTTGTTATTCACTTAACTAAAATCTTAACTTCCCGGAAACTACGAAAGTCTAAGGATCGAAAGGGCCTCTTCCATGTAGCGGCTTTCTTCTCGGCACATCCCAAACCAGTTGGCTTTAGGTGACCGGGCTTTTGACACCTCACGGAGAATAGTACCGGAATTAGCAGGAATTCGATTCCAAAGATTTACGAGGCTACCGTCAAGTTAAAACTAAACTTAAATGGACAACAACCGACGATAATTTAGAAATTCGAGATTCAAAGGTGAGATCACTCCATGTAGCGACTTTCTTCTCAGCTTGTCCATTTAAGGAGGCTAGGTTTTCACCCTCGAGAATAGTATCGGAGCTTTCGGGGTCTTTGACTTCAAGAATTTCTAAATCACCGTCAAGCTTTTAGACAACCTTGACGAATCCTAGTTCAACTTCCGATTTAAATTTAAGAAAAAGCAAGTTCCGCACATTTATTCATAATCAACATAATACTTTTATTCGAGGAACTCATTTTTTTTTCATTTTTCATTTTTTTTAACTTTTTTTTTTATTTTTCTCACTTTTTTTCCACTTATTTTATTTTTTATTTTTTACTTTAACTTGCAATTTATTTTTGCATCATTCAAGCACTTTTACGATACTTTCACTTTGCAATATTATTCTGATTTTAAGAAAGTATGCTTTTCCAAAAATTTAAATAAAAAGTTGAACTTGAGCTCTAAATCAATTTTGCTTAAAAACTTTTTGTTGTAACAAGACGATTTGAATGTTCAAAAGTTTGACAATGAGCACGTATTTTAGGTTCAATTAGGAGCTAATGGGAGAAAAAGCCATAGATTACTTATATAAGCTCTAAAGAGAACCAACTATTCCACGCTTAGCATTTTCATTTGCACAACTCGTAAAAACTTAGCCAAATTGTTAAGAGAGCAGCTAGATCAACACTCTAGCAGAGTCGAGATTCCCTTTGTTCTAAGCTAATCAAGACTAAACTACTATTAACACCGAAGCATTAACACTTTATTTTCGTGCAAAAAAAAATTTTAAAATTTTGGGTCAAAACAGGGGTACTAGGGACTAAAGGGTACAAATGTGACAAAATTCGACAGAATTCCCCGCCACACTTAGAATTGAATATTGCCCTCAATATTCAAAGTCCTGGCCGAAGCCGATACTATTGAACGGAAAAAGGTAATACCACTAACAAAGTGTGTGGACGAAATCCGTTATTTAACACATACAGGATTTTTGAAAATATATCCCCAGATAAACGTTAGTAAAAATGATCGGATATTGGGCGGCTGGATTGAAAACAGGCGCATCAATCATCACGATCAAAGGGATTCCTGAAAACATGAGCAAAAACACAAGAAGCAAAACACTGTGGAGGTTTCCCCCCACACTTAGTTGTTAGAAAGTAGAAAGAAGTCAGAAACATGGGTGAAAACCCATGGAATGCTACTGTTTTTGTTAACCGAGTCGCTAGCTTGACTCGACCCCGAATTCATTGGTCCATGGGGGAGCAAGTGGAAGAGAAAATCTCCATCGGACTTTCATTCAAGTGGTTTGGATAAATATTGAATGTGCTGAAAGTTCCACTCCGATGAGATAAATCCGGCTTAAAAGAATGATAAATGCCGGGGTCAAAAATGGTATCTTCACTCCCGTAGGAGTTAAGACATGGAGAAATCACACCATATGTGACGAAAGGAAGAAAGGTTCTGATGATATATGTTTCAAGCACAAATGACTCCATAGGAAGAAGGAGTTCATTTTGATCACATTTAAAAAACTCATTTTCTCTTCCAACGAATATCCCTGGTTTAAAAATTTTGTCTTCACAAGACGGTTCAACGGGATACTCGATGGAAATCTCATCAGTAAGGGTAAAATCGTCATCACATGATGGAGGAGATGAGTCAGAATACAGAGGTAGGACAAGTGGTGTGCTCTGAGAGATAGCAATTTCCACCACTTCCGTGATGGTCTCTGTATCGGACTCAGACATTTCATTGAAAAGAGGGTTTACTTCACAAAAATTATAGTCATTATTAAATTTAAAAAGAGGATTTGAGAAAATCCCGGAAGTAACCTCAGAAATATCAAGAGAATCAAAAAGAGGCAAATGAAATTCATCGTCGGATATATCCTCTGACTCACTTGGGATTAGGACAAGGTCCTCAACACTAGATGATTCCGTTTCCGAAATAGTGCTGAGATTCTCATCCCCCATTATGAGAGAGTCCTCGGGATCAAAAAATTTCGGAGAAATAGGATCATCGGCCTCTTCCAAAAGGAATTCACTTCTCTCAACCGGCGTGAGTGAAAGGGAAGAGTCTGAAATGAAAGGCTCTGAAACGAGAGTGGGATTGCCACTTAGAGAATCATTACAACCGTCATCGACCTTATCATAAACATATATAGCTCCTATGCTCTTCATATTTTCCTCCGCCAACAATTCGCCCATACTTTTTCCTTCTTTAACTTCCTCTACGGGAGTGGGATTGCCACTCGGAGTCGTATATTCCTCATCAAAATTATCTTCATCGTCGTCATCATAATCGTACACGAGAGGTTTCCAATATTGGGAACTCACTCTAGCTACTTGTTCTTCAGCTAATAATTCTCCATACGTTTTATGACGAGACTCTTCTTTAACCAAATCTTTTAATTCTTCGAGTAAATCTAGACAATTTTGGAGAAGTTCTTGAGGAATTTGCAGAGGTTGTGTTTGAATCGTTTGGTACTATGGAGGTTGGTCAAAAGAAT
This sequence comes from Chrysanthemum makinoi, assembly GCA_910596185.1. Lineage (NCBI taxonomy): Eukaryota > Viridiplantae > Streptophyta > Magnoliopsida > Asterales > Asteraceae > Chrysanthemum > Chrysanthemum makinoi. The sequence goes on along the minus strand of OU343220.1, from coordinate 245,652,073 downwards.
AGTCATAATTGTTACAAGGAACCTGCTCATAGACAAGTGGGCTATGTGCTTGACAATCGGATTTATAGTGTGGACCTCCACAATACTCACAACAGTACGATTGTTGTGACGGATTCGGTGAATTGTATGGATAAGGGTCATAACCAAAGGTTGGATTGTTAAATTGAGCTTGACATTCAAAACCTTGGTGAGGACCTCCACAGTACTCACAAGAGTATGTTTCCATCTCATGGTACGGGGGTTGGTTGAGGAAATTAGTTGTTTCATTGTAGGGATTTTGGTCATAGACAAACCCGTTTCCTGGATTCACAATGCCACAACCGGGGCAATTTCCACCATTTTGAGGTCCCCCACACCATTCACAACCAAATTGGTAAGCCGAAGACATCACGAAGAATTATACGGACAAGAGGGATAAAAGGAAAGAATCATCGGGTCAGAGGATAAAGACGATTATTTTGGGGTTTATGAAGAAAACGAGTGCACATGCACAAAAACACAATCAATCAAAACGAGACAGAAGCAAAAACACAAAGAACTTAAACCAATAATCACAAGCGTATTCACGCAAGTGACACAAAGGCAAGTTTTAAATCTTTTGTTTGGGAACTTATTATGATAACACTCAAGTTGAGAAGTGTTATATGATTGATGTATTCTATTTATTTAAAACAACAAGCAAAATCTTTTTGTATTTTTAATCTTTTACATATATATACAAAGAAAAGAAAAATATTTTTGTATTTTTGGATTTTTATAAAAACAATAACTTCACGAGGAAGGTTCTTCAAGTCACTAATCGCAAAAATCACGATATTCTCGCAACACGCCTCCCGGCAGCGCGCCAAAATTTGATTCGTCTTTTGTGAGTGTGGTGAATAAACACAATATCAATATATCAAATTAACCGTAAAATCCGACAAACCAACCTTTTAGGAAAAGGGTTAACGTGCCAAATCTTACGGGTGTGATAAAAGTGATACCGGAAAAGTGATTTCCCGGGTCGTGTCCCAACGAGGTGTGAAATTGACGGTGTCGTTGAGTTTCGTGATTAGGACTTGAATGGGTTAAACGAAATTTGGATTTTGGATTACGTTATTCTACAAAACAAAGAACGGGAACGAAAATAAAACACCTAAAACTAAATAAACACTAATTAAACTACTACTAAGCCTAATAAACAATAAAACAAAGTTAAATTACATCCTAGGGTGCTAAAATGCAAAAACGCGAAAAACCGGGAACTCACCGAGCCGAAAGTGAAAAATATGCAACTTAAGTCCTACGGGTGCAAATCTAATTTTCCTACATTCTACATGACTAAAAATAATTTTGGAAAAAGCTGAGAATTTTTTCGAGTTTTAAATTATTTTCTACGAATTAAAAACTATTTTAAACTAATTAATTAATTAAAAATACTAAAAATTTTTATAAAATTCTACAAAATTTACAGTAAATACCTGAGACACTACTGAATCTATGAATAATAAAACAACTACACTACTACTTTTGGAAATAAGCAATTAAAAAGCAAGTAAGTAAATAAGCTATTAAACTGAAAGTTACTAAAATATTAAATGGTGTAAACTAAAACATGAAAAAGTCCCTAGGGCAGTTGGTACTTGGTGATGAGGCTTTGGTTTCTGAGTGGGAAGACTCAGGTTCGAATCCTGACTCCCATTTTTTTGAAAACTTATTATTATTATTTATTTTTTTCTTTTTTCTTTTACAGCTTATTTGTAAGTCCAAAGTAAAACCTTTTTGAGTGAAAACTTTTTAAGATTAGCTTAAGAATAAGCAGTTGCTACTGTTTTTTTTGTGTAGCAGCCTACAACAGAAATAAAACAAACACACCCTTAGCAATCAGTGAGCACAAATAAGCCATGGGAAACAGTTGGGAATGAGAAATAAGCTACCACATGGATACAATAATCTAGAATAAGCTAAAAACACCTAATTATGGGGAAAAGCAGTTGGCATATCGAACTAATCTAGGGGATCCTTAAGACTAGAAAAGGAGAATAAGCTATCAACAAGCACTATGAGGCTCTAAACAAACTAACAATAATCTAAACTACACTAAGCTACCTAATGGCTCTAAAGTTAGTCTAATAAGCAGATTACAAAACTGATAAGCAAGAATAAAAAGCTAATAGTGACTGTTGGTGGGTTGCTGCAAAGAAGCTTGTTTTGCTGTTGCTGCACAGTCCCCAAACAGTCCCAAGGTGGCACTTTCTAGCTTATTTAGAGTGAGCTACAGAACAAAGAAGCACATGAGCTTATTGGCACACAAAGTCCACCTACCTGAATTCCATTTGGCCCCTATGGCAGGCCACAGGAGAGCTTATACAAGCTTGTGAGGGGTTTCTAAAGTGCTGCCATGGTGATATGGATGATGTGGCAGTAAAAGAAAAACAGAAATGGGATAATTTAGTCTTAAAAACAAGCTATCTAGTGAGCACTAAAGGATTTAAACTCCTAAAACACTAAAACTTGGCACTAATAGCATCCTAAAAAAGCTAAACTAAATATATTCTAAAGGTTAAATAAGCTGGAAAACTGTTGTGAAAAAAAGTGATGGTGGTGACAGTTGCAGTCTCAAGTCAGGCCAAAGTGGTGCTTTTGTGGGTATTTTAAGCTAGCTTAAGCTAGAGCTAATTTCTAAAAAGCTGTAAATCCTAAAAGCCTACTCACCTAGGAATCCAAACAAACAAATTACAAGCTTGAATGAGCTTTTGAGGATTCAGAAAATGGCTGAGAAAACGTAAGTCTGGGCCAGCATTGTTCTGTACCAGATGTGGAGCTTTTCAAAAATAAATTTAGCATACTAAGTGATAAAAAACTTTTTAAACTCCCTACACCAATGAAAGCACTAAATTATGACTAAGCAAGACAATTTGAGACCCAAAAATGGGTCAAAACTAAGGTTTGACCCGAAAGTGATTCAATTACAAACACCCCCTAATGAGGCAAAACTGAATTTTGAAAACCGTTTTGAGAAGCAGAAACTCTAAAAACAGATTAGACCTATTTAACAAAAGCTAGCATGAGCTTAAACAACTTATGGAACCTTTTCTAACAAGAACTGAGTTTAAATTGAATTAAAAGACATAAATGAAATGAAACTTGCATAATTAAGAAACAATGAAATTAAAGACTGCAATGAAAATAAACTGATAATGAAAGTTACGAATATAAATGGGACTAGAACAAGATTTTTCTAGACAAGCTTTTTCTTTTTCCACTAGCAGCCTATTTATACAAAAAATATGAAAAAAAAAAGTCTTCTCAGTCTTCTTTCTTTTGTGCTTTCTGTGTGAGTGCAAACAAGCAAAACATCATATGTGCTTCTTTGATATAATCCGAGCCGTTGAATTTGTATTGGAGTGATCTCAGCTGTTGATTGCTTTATGTGCCCATCAGGATTGCCAAGATGGCAATGGCATCTCGTGACTTGTTCTTGGGGAGGGGGATGAGTGGGTTAGGAGTTTGGGCTTGACTGGGTAATAGATTGAGGTGAGGTTGAGTGTTCTTGGTTGTGAGGATTTGGGTAAAAGGGTGATGCTGGTTTCGGGTTGGAGAGAGCAGGAAGGATGGGGAAAAGTGGAGGGAAACAAAAGGGGTCATGGGTCGTTTTATTCTGGGTTGGGAAGGTCAAAAATAGAGAGGGTTCAAAGGGAATAGGTGGGGGTTCAATTGGGGGTGTGGCAGGGGTCAAGTGGAAGTGGGGGTTTATGAAAGGGTTTGTTAAAGAGTTTTGTAAAAAGGTTTTAAGATGGTTTTCCCAAACCCACTCTAAAAACGTGTCCGGGTCTTCAATTGATGAACGGTCATAGAAAATCACATCCCGGCACCAGCTTCTCAGCACTTTTATGATTTTGGCTCGATTTTGCTCGTTTTCGCTCTGTTTTCAATCCTTTTATACCTGCAAGACATAAAACACACTTCGAGGATATTTTTGACATATTTTGATCGTATTTGGGTGTTTTTGGTCGTTTTTGAGGTCTTAGGTGGGTAAAAACGATGAGTGAATAAGCACTCATCAGTAAGCCATTTCTTACGCGTAACTTCACAGCTACGCGTAACAACTCTGTATATCCTCCTTATGCGTAGAAAAAGGGTTTTGACCCTTTGACTTTTTCCGGTGAGTATTTCCGACCATGTTATTCCGACCAGTCTTCATAAAAACCCAGAAAAGCATAAAAAATGCTTCTGTTTGACCCATTTACGAAATTGACGGTTGACCACATAATATTTCACATCTTTTGGACAAAAAAAATCATTAAAAAGACTGTTTGGACACGATATGACCAAGACATATATTGACAAATGATAGACCAGGACTTTTTTGAACCAAAAATAAGGATACTAAACATGAATAAACTGTTTTCCCACAATATACGGAAAAAAAAAATTTCCGACCCACAGAATAATACCAAAACAGTTTAAATAAAGTAACAAAAACCAACATAAATCAACAAAAGATAACCATGGCTCTATACCACTTGTAACATATTGGATTTCACATACACATCAAACCATAAGAAAAGTAGGCGTACATAATGAGTTTTAGAGAGAGAAAGTTAGAGGTTTGGGAACTTTAGTGAGAGAAAGAAAAATCTTATTATGAGCTCCAACTCTCTACCTTGGGAGGTAGAGAGTATTTATAGTACTTACATAAAACGCCACCTGACGGGCTATGGATCAGGCATACAGTGGGCAAAGACCCGTCCGTCCTCCACGGTGTTACAAAACTAAATACTACTAAACATTAAATAACTACGACTACGAGCTTTCAAACGAATACATATACTTGAGGTGACCGACACTTTAACTACTGGATTTTCCAAATCCTAACAATACCTCATCTTCATTCTCATTACATTTTCTTCAACCTTTTATTTTCTCCTCCTAACTCCAAATACTTCCAACCACCTCTTCAAATTTTGACCAACATTTTCAAAATATGCTTCATTCAATAATTTCGGCCAAACTTTAATAAATTTCTTTCATCTTTTCATCCTTATCTCACACTAACCAACTACCCCTTTGCGATAAAACTAACCAAAACATTCTCCTATCAATATCATTGCACTCAAATAAACGTTTACATAATAAAATAATTTTCTAGATTTAAAGTCAACTTCATATGAAATATAGTTGAAAGATACTTCAAATATGCTCACAAAGTGGATCGACTAAAGCAAAGCCTAAATGGAACGACTAAAACAAAGCAACCATATATCAGTATCAAACCTCTGGTCTATACATTACACTTCTAATAATCCAAACAAAAACGACAAGCCACGTGGAAGTGGATATGAGACCAAGAGCTTGTATGAACGCTAGAATGAAACTAAGGATGATGATCCATATGATGATGATGATGATGATGATGATGATGATGATGATGATGAGTAAAATGCTCATGATTAGACTGAAGATCAATTGGCTTTCTGTGACGCTTGGGATATCAAGATTCGCGGTCGGAAGAAGTCGTAGGTTATGTTTTGAGTCGTTGGAGTCAAATGTAATCTAGTTATAGTTGTTACTTCATTCATAGAAGTAGGTTTGCTTGTTATTTTAGCATTCCGCCTATGTAAATGGCTGAGATGTGAGATTTCACTCATATCCATTATACTTAAACGTTTTTTGGAGTAATACATTTACCAGGAAAACCCTTTACCCAAAAAAATGACAAGCCAGCAAATCTGACATGACACTATACAACATCAACATCATCTCACCTACCAATCCAAAATAACGTCTTGGAAAGTTACCTCAAACACCATATGCAGTCAGATCTAGAAAATTGGGGGTTAGGGTTTTCAAACGAGAATCACGACACAAGAATCACAAAAAACGGATCTAGAAAATCCAATCCAAGGTGGTGTGGTTGATTTTGTTATGTGGCCGGTGGTGGTAGATTTTGGTTATTGAGTTTATATGAAGATGGGGTGTCGGTAGTTGTGGTTTTTAATAGCTGTTCGGTGGTAGAGGCGGTTTTAGAGGCGGTGTTAGTGTTGATGAGATGGTGAATGAATTTGTTGGTTGTTTCTGGCGAGGACGGTGGTTTACGATGGCCGAAGCGTGGATATGGAATGAGGTTGGATTTGAAAGTGTGTGTGTATAAAGAGGATAAAATTGATGGTCAAATATTAATTCGATATTGAATGAGTTGTTGTTTTCATTTGGTAAGGAATCTAAATATTGATTTGTGATGTGTAATGTATTTTGTATATATTTAATTCTATATAATAAGAATTATCATATATACTAAAAATAGGGTATGAATAGTGCCAACCATTGTAGCAACAGTGCTACATCAAAAAAAAGAAAAGAAAAAAGGGAAGGGCCAAGTATGCAAAGGCTTAAACCTTTGGGAATAGTTTGAAACTATTCCCTAAGGTTTAAATGCCTTTGCAAACTTGGTCCTTCGAGGACTAATGAGATAATAGAATTGAACTTTTAAAAACCGATATATATATATATATATATATATATATATATATATATATATATATATATATATATATATATATATATATATATATATATATATATATATATAACGGGTCCATAGCACTCCCACAACAACGCGCGAGATCACCCGCTCGTTGATAAATAAAGCAAAAGGTATAAGATCTGTCAGATTAATTATATTTTGTTTTTTTAACTTCTATGTTTTGTTGGAGCTATAATGGTATTTGTGGTTTATAACCTTTATTGTTTATGATGATTCGGTGATCATATATAGAAAATCGGTCAAAATTATTATTGTTTTGGAGGTGAAGGGGGATGAAGGGGAATGGGTATGGATAGTGCTTGACGAGAGTTCATGAAGGGGAAGGAGAACATTCTAGATTAATTAGAGATAAAAAATACTAAGTCGCGATATGAATAATTTGCCCTCACGTGAAAAGCATGCGAGGGGTCTAACTATTATTGACTAACGTCTGTTAGTTAAAAGGATCACTGAGGAAGCAAAATAGAGACGTTTGGGATGCCTCTTGCATTTATTTTGAATTTAAGATAAAACATGCGAATTTCATACAACCTTGAAAACAAACGGTGTAAGAGCACAAGGTGCCATAACTAACCAAACCTCTTCATTCGGGGCTCACGGGTGCCACATCACCTCCGCATCATTATAACAAACATCCACAACTAACCCCTCCACTCACAACAAACCTCAACTTACTCATTTGAGGCCCACCATTTACAAATTTTTTTTTCACATTTCTAAATAAACTAAATTTATTTATTAAAACAAAAATACAATAAAACATATTAAAAAAAAAAAAAAACGCCTTGAGTGTAAACGTTTTATCACAAGCCCAACCCAATTTAACCCCTTCTTTCCTTATCCACACACACTACACACACACACAATTGAAATCAAACCTCTACACACACTAAAAAAACCTTTAAACCTCGTTGTGCAGGTGGCGATGCATTAAACGGCGAAGAACGGCGAGCTATGACGAGACCGACACCGGGTGCTCTAATTTACTCTTAAATCTAATAGTACAAAATTATGGAACATCAAAAATCAATAATTAAAAAAAAAAACATGTCGGAGCATAGATACAAAGCATTTGCAAAACAAACTATGATTCTTATTAGCAGGACGGAGTCTAAAATTAGTAATGAGGGGACGATTTTTTTTATAAAAGCTAACAAAATAATATAACTAAAATTTCAAATAATAGTTTCTAACGATCACATAGGTTGGATTATAAACTTAAAATTTTGATAAAAAAAAACACATTTAACAACTAATAAAAAAAAAACTATTAGATGAAAATGTTCATGAAACGGTGTTAAGTTTTTCGTAATTTTTTTGTCATCTAAAGGTTGGGAGTCATTTGTCTACAATTGGATTATAGGCTTAAAGTTTATAAGATTATAAGATAATAGCAAATTGATTGGGCGTGTTGAAAGGACGCGCAATCCCTAACTCCTCGGCGTCTCCGTCCCTTCTTATCAGAGAGGTGATATATACACAATTTCTTTGGACACACACATCATCTTTTGTGTAAATACATCATTCTATATTGTAAGTATTGTATAGCTTGCGCAAAATAGTTTATCTATATATCACTTCCCTTCATATTAATTTGTAAAGGGTCCATCTACCCCAACACCTTATAAAATCCTTCCCACGCACCCCATAGGGTGGGGCATACACCCAATGATTGGCCCAATCATTGGCTTCCTATTTTTTTATATTTTTTTATTTTTTTTTGTAAGGTTTTAATCTATATAACAAGATTGGTTATTTATATATTTGAAGCTTCTAATTTTGTGAACCATGATATTACTGATTTATGTTGTGAATAATTATACAAATTCTTTTGGCCAGATGCAACAAGAAAATCCTTTCTTGTGTCGTTGTCGACGTGGATTTATAATTGAAAGAACATCCCAACAGCCCAAAACTTGTCGCCTGAGGCGTAATCGCTCCAATGACGCTGCCATCTGTCCTACACGAAACTCTAACTCTGAAATGCGTATCCTCAATCCGGCAATCTGTCGCTCGTACTCGTCAACGCGAGACGGCTGTAACAAAAGATGAGGAAGAACTGAAGGACGGTGTATAAAATTCTCCTCATCTGCAGAGGGAGGCACATAAGATGGAGAAGAAGGCACATAACCTGGACTCTTAACACGAGCGGGTGTGTTGTTGACACAATGAATGTCCCTCCACTGAATGTCATCCGATTCCTGTAACAAAAGATGAGGAAGAACGGGAGCAGGAGCAGAAATCTGTAACAAAAGATGACGAGTCGTTTACTATAAATCAGTAATCGTTTTCTATAAATCAGTAATCCGTAATCGTCTATACATGTTTTGTCGTTTACAATATAAATCAGTAATCGTCTATACATATGTCTATACTACGTCCTTCTAAACATGCTTTGTCGTTCAGCAAACAGTTGTGGTGTTGTTGCTTTCATGTGGCATATAAGCCTGAAGTGCCTGCTATGCAGCTCCCCTTTGAGAATCTTAGTACATTCTTGTGAACTTTTGCAGTTTTTGGAATCCTACTTACCACATTCATGCTGAAAACGTGTAGCTTGTGAATATTGTTGAACTTATGAGGCTTGTGTCCTGAATACTTGTGGCTTGTGCAGTTAGACTTGTGAGACTTTGTGCAGTTTCAGACTTGTGAGTTAAACTTGTGGCTTTGTGCTGTTAGACTTTTGGCTTTGTGCAGTTAGACTGTGAACTGGTGATTTTGTGCAGTTGTGACTTAAAATTTTCCGAGGTGATGATGATAACCGAAACCGAATGAACGGTAAAGTGAGATCAAATCTCACTTTGCAACCTTCGGGTTTGAGCCTAAAAATTTTCCGAGGCGATAATGATTTTTGAGCTTAAAAATTTTTCGAGGCGATGATGATTTTTGAGCCTTAAAATTTTCTGAGGCGATGATGAAAACCGAATGGACGGCAAAATGAGATAAAAATCTCACTTTGCAACCTTCGAATCTGAGCCTCAAAAATTTTCCGACTACGTTTTTTTTTAAAGTTATAAAACTGATTCACACAAAAAAAAACTTGTAAAACTAAAAAAAGTTATAAAAAAACTTGTAAAAAAAAAGGTAAAAAAACTACAGTACTACGTAACTCATACAAACACAACACAAAACACTTCAAATTTTGACACGAAAATCCATGTACCCAATAATTGACTAGGAGAGAGAAAACACAAACACCTTTTATTTTTCTCTCCGGTGCCTGCATAGGAGTCTCTGTTTGTAAATAGAGATGGTTGACGTGCAGTCAAACCCCAAACACTATTCATGACTGCCATAGCATTTCACTCACCAATCAATGGTAGTGATAGTCTGAAGAGCATCATCAAACTTATTTTGTTTTTGTCTTAATAGCATCTATAATGCAAAAAATGTTTAAAACTTTGAATCTATTACTTTAGAGCTTTGATATAGAGGCATAACTAAATAGGAGATCCAATGCATAAATAACGTGTACAATACTGTTACTGTACAAGTTTTTTATGCATTAGGTCTTCTTTTAAGCCTATTTAGTTAGATCTATTTATTATTTTCCATTACTTTATTACTTCGTAACTCATTACTCTAATAGTCTAATGTTAAAAACATATTCAATTAAATCTTAACTTATCTTCATGTCTCACATTATAAATAAGCAATAGCTTAACTAATAGTTTGAGCAATATCAATTCCCACTAAGAGCATCAACACTAATAACGCCCTAACGGCGTTAACATTCAAATTGCCCCGCGTTATACGGCGTTAGTCAATGGGAGCCCCGCGTTAAAACGGGGTTATTTGGCCGGCGTTAACACCATAACTTGCGTTATTTTCTTTTTTTATTTTTTTCTTTTTTATTTTTAATGCCCCTAAATGAGAGGTTGTTTTTGTAAATTATTGGAGTGTTAAAGTTTAACTTGGGGATGTTATTGACGTGGGTGTTTTTTAGGGATGTTAAGGTGAAATGTTAAAGCTGATGTGGCGCTAACGTGACTGTTGTTATTTTATAACTCAAGTTACTGATGAACATGCTCTAAGCTATCCGTAACCTTACCTACAATGCACTAACATTCTCTTAACCATTTATTAACCTCTCTATTGAAGATGCTTAATGTGAAGCTACTGAATCTTCGGAAATAATTTTACATGATTTATTTAGCGTAAAGGATAAATAGAAAAGAAAGAAAAAACTAAAGTCTATAAATGAACATATTCACTTCAGCATTTTTATTATGAACGAGTGTCATTAACCCTGTGCGTTGCTGCATGGTTTACAAAATTAGATTTCTATCCGCAGATAAGGCTAAACACAATGGCAACCTAGTTCACCCATGCCACATCAGCTTTCTCTCTCCGACGACCTGACGACGACCTAGTTGACACAGTGGTGATCTGAGATTTTTTTTTAATTCATATATTCTAAATACATATATACGTGTACATGCATGTCCTTAACTCTAAAAACGTGTACATGCATGCAAATACGTGTTGTACATGCATGCAAACACTCTTTCCATTGGATAGACCCCTTTATGCACACACAAACATCAAAACACAGACGTAATCTTGTAAGAAAGAAACACTTATTATCAATATCATCCTATGTTTCTTGAACAACAATATAGTGATTATAAGAAAAAAAAACACTTATCATCACTTCCATACTTTACCTCCACACACTTCTTTGCCAATCAAGTCACACTTCTTTGCCAATCAAGTCAGTATCGAATAGCTAGAATGGGAACCATGTAATCCAGTTCATGTTACTAGCAACAAGATCCACATGGGACGTGTAAGAATTTTTAGAAGTATATATTACTAGCAAGAATGGAAACCATGCAAGAATGTAATAATTTTTGAAAGTTGTGTATGAAACTCGGTCGTTCACTCAAACTAGTTCAATTGCATTGTGTTGCTCGACCGATCACAACCACAACCCCACAGTGGAGCAACCGAACCTCGACCGAGGTCGACCTATCCTCTCGACCGAACCACTGTGTTCAGCCTAATAGAAATGATTCACTTAGTTTTTTTCTTTCAAGAAAATAAATAACATCTTCTAGTTTAATTTGATGTAGAGTGTGCAAATTTTTAATTAAAAGTTATCATCTAATACTCTGAATCAGATACACAAAAAAGTCAAGCTCATAAGATTTTTCACAAACTTTTTACTAAATTAGGTATCCACAATACATGTGACAATACACATTTTACTAGCTATCTGCAATACATGAGACAATACACATTAAACATCTAAAAGCTATACAAAGAAAATTATAGGATAACTTAGTTTGAATAACGTTATATTCTGTGTCCGATCATAAATAAAAACAAAAGACTCAAACTTTAAGTTTTAATAAATAAATAAAGAACATACCATATTCAGTGTTTTATACAACAATTAATATCACAAAACAAAATTCAATTAGGGCCCATGACATCACAGGACATCCTCTTCCTTAGTTATGTCCCTGTTTGAATGTTACCCAGTATTTATTTATAATCGAAGAATATATCATCCAACCAAATTAATTTTAAGAGCGCTAGGTACAGTTGGTGTCGTGAGGTGATGCCGTAGTCAAAAGTGATGCTACCTCAGCACTTTTTGCTTATGGCACCAGTTTTAGCTATGACACCAAAACATCACTCTCCGGCATAAACACCAGTTTTCTGGTGCCATAGTGCAGAATTTTTTTCGTTTTACATTTTTTTTTTAAATAAAACGATATATTTAATTAAAATTAAGTTTCATTAATAAAGAAGTAAATAAAATGAAAATACGAACTAAAATAATGATACCGGAAAAAAAATGCAATTTATTGATCAAGGTTCCATAAGTGCTTGACCATGTTTTGTTTAAGTTCCTTGTGCACTCATTTATTTCGAATAAAAATTGTTTTTGATATACGGTTAACAAAAGATATAATCTTAGCATAATATAGTTTACTTACAAATCAACTTTTTTAATAACGGTTAGAAAAAGATATAAACAAACCAATGATGCTTTAGTCCATTGGTAAGAGCTTTGGGCTTGGGTCAATAGACCCGGGTTCAAACCTCTTCCATGGCACTAAAGATCATTTGGTACCATCCCCCCACCGTAAATGCTCAGATTGACTGGTCAGCGAGGGGCCTATTGGAGAAAATGACCAGGGTTCAAAGCCCACCTCCTGATAAGTACAGTCACTGGGACAGGTGCTCATTGCCTGAGGTCGGGTCCTTGGGGGAGGGTCCGGTTGGCATCCTTAGGATGCATGGGACCAGGGTGATCCCACCGATCTTCACCTTTTGGAGAAAAAGATATAAACAATCTTATGGCCAATAAAATTAATTGTTCCTGATATGCAGATTTGTAGTCTTATGATTTTATACTTAAAAAAGATATTAGAATGGGCCTTTAAAAAAAGAGCAATAATGCTGGGCTTAATAATGAGAAATCTAGTATATTTAAGGTTATATATTAATTCGCCTCTTTCATCTTCACACAGCAGAACACAACTCAACCACAGCTTTTACATATTTTTTTTGAGTCTCTTCATTTCTGCGTTTTGGAGCCACCAAAAGGTAAATAATCGATTTTGAGCTTATCTTATCCAAATAGAAAAGCTGTCTAACACAAAAGAAAAAAAGAAAAAGAAATTCAGCAAATCCCACCGCGTGGGCTGGTGGTGGTGGCGCGAGAGGCTAACAGCCCATTCTGGGTATGGTTGTGGAGCCATGGTGCTTGGCTGGTGAGATGGCGCAAAACTACCAGCCAATTGTACCTAGACTTCTAAGCATCCATTCATTAAACAACAATGAACAACTAGTAAAAGTATAGTAAGAGCACTAGGTGTCGCTCGTCGTCACCTCTCGCCGTGCCTATGTGGCACTTCGCCAAGGCTCGCCGTGACACCGCCCCAACTCGCCATGGCTCACCGTCGTCTACCTCTTCATCTGCACGACGAGGGGTTGTGTGTACTTTTTTTTTTTTTTTTTTTTTAAGCATGGAAGATGAAATGTTTATTGTTTTGTTAAACATGGATGATGAAGTGTTCTGGAGGAAAAAAATTCAAATTGTTTTGTTAAAAATGATATGTAAAAAAAATGAAAACATAAAATTAAGGGCAAATCGCATAAAAGTGTATTCAACTTATACCCAATTTCAATTTAAGGTACTCAACTTTTTTTATCCCAATTTAGTGTACCAAACTTTTTTTTGATTGCAATGTAAGACCACTAGCGGGTTTCCAAGTCACTTAGCCGGTTACAAAATTTTCCGGCGACCTTTTCCGATGACCCACCACCACCGCCTTCATTTATCACCACCACTACCATAACCTACCACCAATACCTTCATTTACCACCACCACCATAACCCACCACCTTCATTTGTTCATTATTTTTAACAATAATCAAAACATACAACACGAATTGTTGCCACATTAGCCAAGATAAAGGCATTACAAACGTTAATCTTGAAACCATTGTAGCTCCAAAGAATTAATAACCAAATTATCATTTTCTTAATACGAGTTCAGTTACATAAATAATCACAATTGCTATTTTCTTTGCTGGTTACATGCTTGTTTATCTTTAGATGTAACATATCTAATACGTCTATAACTTGGAATCTATGAACTATTTGATAAATTTCTCAAGAGTTTTTTATTTTTATGTATTTTGAACGAAAACATTAGGTTTATTAACGTGAAGCATTGTCGAGAGATCCAAGAGCTTCATTTGTGAAGCATTGTCGAAATGATAATTTGGTTATTAATTCTTTGGAGCTACAATGGTTTCAAGATTAACGTTTGTAATGCCTTTATCTTGGCTAATGTGGCAACAATTCGTGTTGTATGTCTTGATTATTGTTAAAAATAATGAACAAATGAAGGTGGTGGGTTATGGTGGTGGTGGTAAATGAAGGTATTGATGGTGGGTTATGGTGGTGGTGGGTCATCGGAAAAGGTCGCCGGAAAATTTGGTAACCGGCTAAGTGACTTGGAAACCCGCTAGTGGTCTTATATTGCAATCAAAAAAAAGTTTGGTACACTAAATTGGGATAAAAAAAGTTGAGTACCTTAAATTGAAATTGGGTATAAGTTGGGTACACTTTTATGCGATTTGCCCTAAAATTAAACATACAAATTACATTGAACATTTAAGTTAAAACACTAAATTAATTGAAAATTAAAGTGAAAAACAGCAAACACATAATACGCTTAATACAAACTACAACCAAATTAATTGAAAATACAAATTAAGAATACGAATCATCTGAGTTGTAACCCTCATCACTCGAAGAGGATGTACACTCTCCAGCATAATACTTTCCTTCCATGATGTCAAACCATTTCTGCCTAAGATATTCAGCATCCCTGGCTTCGTGTTCTAAACGAGCAGCTTTCTCGCGTGCCTCGTTTTCTCTAATCTCTCTAAGATTTTCCTCATCCTGCTCAAGTTCATGAAGATAAGCCTCACTAAACTCAAACGGATTGTTTTGGAGGTCCACCTGTGGAGTGTTAACAGGTGAAGTGTTTACAAATACACTTTTCGGTTGGAATACTTGAAACATCTTCTGGTGGAGTTGAATAAACTTCAACTTCTTGTGGAAAGGTAGTTTCCGGCAGTTGTGGTGGACTTGGGAATTGTGTTGTTGTTTCTGGCAGTTGTGGTGGACTTGGGAATTGTTGAGATAAATCTTTGCGAGACATTTTTGTGTGTGTGATTTGTGTGATAAACAACTCTGGTAGAGTTGTATATGTAGGCAAATATGATTTTGATTTTGAATTTTAATTTGAATTTGAATCATCCCACTCCAATTTGAATGTGATTTTGAATTTGAATTTAAATAATTCCGCTCGAACTGTACCGTTTAAAGAAAAAGTCTTTTTATTTTATTTTTTATTTTTTTAATTCAAAAGTATAAACTAATATTTTTATTTTACTTGTGTTTAAATTTGAAAGTACATATGTCTTTTTACCGTATATTTAAGTTTTGTATATTTTTTATTGTGTTGTATAATGTTTATTTTTAATTAAATGAATTTAGTTTCTTTGTGAATTTGAATAAAAAAACAAAGTTGTAAGTGGTGGGCTCCAAATGATTAAGTTGAGGTTTGTTGTTAGTGAAAAGGGGGTTAGTTGTGGAAGTTTGTTACAGTCATGTGGAGGTGATGAAGAGGTGATACTAGTTTTGATACCCAGTGCTCTAAAGGATTAATATGGGTAGATGAAGTAAAAAGTTATGTTGAAAATTGCTACCTATTGTGAATGTATCCGAAATCTTGCAGTTAGTTTATTGTCAAGTCTAGTTACATAATATTAAGTCGATTAAGTAGATGGTAGTTAAGTGTAGTTTTCTTTATGTTCGAATACTTGCCTTACAAGGCAAGTTACATGTTTGAGTCGGTTGTGGTTTGCAGCCCAAGTCTAAATCGGTTAAGATGCCTCTCATCACTATAAATAGAGATGAGGGGTGAAGGTCTCAAACATCCCATCTTCTATTCTTTCTTTGTCGATTGGTATTAATAATACATTAATCATTCGGCTAATCTTTGTGGCTTATTACTTCTGATTTCATTTGTATCCAAAGGGTTTTTTTGGTGTTGCAGCTTGCCGAGCTTCTTCGAAGTGTTCTAGGTTCTGCGATATCGATCTTCGGGTTTGTTGAAGCTTCGATTCCAACAAGTGGTATCAAGAGCTACGGGTTGTTTGTGATCACTGAAGATCGTTGCTAGGACAAGGAGCGTCATGAAGGAAACTGGTTTTGGTTTTCTTGGAAGTTGCTGGTTTTATAACGAAGAAGACGAAGTTTAGACGGTGCTTTGGTTTTTTTTTAAAACACGTTATATCCTACAAAGATTGACAAAGGGTACTTTCGTAAATAGAAGGACTTGTTGGTTTTAGTTATTTAAACCACTTGGTTTGTCGTTATTTGATTCCGGAATATGTCACCCATTAGTAACCAAGTTTCACGAGTGTTCCAATTTGATACCTCAAACTTTATACTAATCATAAAAACCATCAAAGTTCCAAATTGTTTCATTCTTATGTAATTTTCTGAAATTAATGTGCTTAAAGTATCCATCTATGCATTAACATGTTGTACATTAATTTTAAATACCCACCCCCTGAATTTAACTAATTCCAACCAACTTTATGTACAACCCGTTAAAGCACGACTAAACATAAACAATAACCACAAAATAATAAGCAAGTTTGAGAAGTGTTTCATTCTGGTCACTCTAACATAAAAATTACATAAGAATGAAACAGTTTTGAAACTTTGATGATTTTTATGATTGATATAAAGTTTGAGGTACGAGATTGAAACAAATCTCAAACTTGGTTACTATTTGATGATTTTCACCATTTCTTTTAATAACAACTATCAAGCTATTTGGTTTATGGGTTTTTCCCAAAAGGTTAGGGATTAAACTGAAATCCATCATTTGGTTGGTGTACGTGGGATTTAAGATTGGGACTTAGTTCTGAAAATAGGGGGATCTACAAAACCTTTTGTGGTACCTTCCTTTCTTGACTGATTCCTGACAAGGCCTACTTATTTTCTTTTCTTATTAGTTTTCTTGTGTAAGCTTCAATTTCACATATATTCTCACGTTCAAAACAATATGTAATTTAAAATTTTCAAATGGGAGGTGATACTCACACCACATTTTTTTGATGAATCCACCACAATCTATGCATTACAGCTTGTACTGTACAATATTGTAATGCATATATTGTGGTGTATTCATCAAAAAATGTGGTGTGAGTATCAATTCCCTTTTCAAATGGGTCCATTAATAATCTATATATTTTTAATATTAAAATAATAATAAATTTTAACCATACCATATACCTCAATATACAAACCAAACAACTTTTATTCTTTTAACCCAAACACAAATCCTAATCCAAATCAAAATCCAAATCCTAACACTAAACCCATCTACAAACCAAACGACCCCTATATCTATTTTGAAAAAGTGGTGTTTCTTTGTCAGAGGGGTTTCGAGTTTTATAATCAAAACTCGACTTCGTTTATATGTGAAGGTTCTTGTTGTGGGTTTTTCTTGCGGATCAAGTTTTGGAGTCGAGTTATTTAAGTTTCAAAGATTATCGACTTGGTTACTTGTTTGGGATCGAGGTTTAGGGTTTCTAATTAAATCGATTTGCAAGAAAGTATTTTTTAGCAACAAGGTTTAAAGAATATATCGTCAATAGCGAAGTTTGATGTCGAAATTTTTTTGACGGGTCTAATGACTTCGGGTTGTGGCGTGTGAAGATGCGCTGTCTATTAATTCAGCATGGTTGGGAGGCTGCGTTAGATTCATTCCCGGGAACCATGGCAGACGCTGAAAAGACTGTGGCGTTGAAGACGGGTGTCTACAAGAAAGCACACAGTTCCTTACTCTTGTGCTTAGATAATAAGGTGTTGTGGGAAGTCAACAAAGAGAATTCTGCTGCAGGGGTTTGGTTAAAGTTGGAAACTTTGTATATGACAAAGTATTTAGCCAATAAATTGTACTTGAAAAAGAAGCTGTTCACTTTTTACATGGATTAAGGTTAGAAATTATCTGAACATATAGATGAGTTTAATAAGTTGATTGGTGACTTGGCGAACATAGACGTTGATATTGAGGATGAAAAACAGGCACTTTGGAAGGGATTCGCTCACTTTGGAAGATGTTGTGTCTAGCCTCAATTCACGGGAGTTGAAGAACAGGACAAATGCAAAGAATGATGGTGATGGATTATATGTAAAGGGGAGGTCAGATCATCGGGGTAATCAAGGACATGGTAGTTCGCGATCAAAGTCAAAAGGTAAAGGAACTTATAAACTTAAGTGTTACATATGCTATTATGAGGATCACCTAAAGAAAGACTGTCCAAAAAGGAACAAGAAGAAATCAATTGGCTTTGTCAAGAAGAATGCGGGACAGGGTTCTGGTATGCATTCTCAGGGTTATGACAATGGTGACTTGTTGATGGCGGTGAGTGAAGAAAGGTTCTTAGAGTGGATCATGGACTCTGGTGGTTCCTATCGCATGACGCCTAGGAGGGTCTTCTTGATTGATTTTAAGGAGTTTAATGGTGGTACGGTTTTGCTCGATGATAATAGAGCATGCGCCATCATGGGGACAGGGAAGGTGAGAGTAAAAATGAAAGATAGTTCAAGTTTTGTGCTTGAGAATGTACGTTACATTCCTGAGTTGAAGAGAAATTTGATATCGTTGGGCACTCTAGATCGAGAGGGCTATACCATGAAACTGCAGAATGGAAGAGTAAAGGTGATCAAGGGTTTTTTGATGGTTTTGTCACGAATTATGAAAGAAAATTGTATGCACTCCTTGGATGGCTGGGCTGAATCAGGTGAAGCTAGTGTCGGTATACAAGAAAATGATAGTCTTGCACAGGTGTGGCATAAACGCCTGGGTCACATTAGTGAAGCAGGATTGCATGAACTGGATGGGGAAGAAAGGTCTAGGTAAGCTCGAATTCTGTGAAAATTGTGTTATTGGAAAATCGACTAGGGTAAGTTTTGGTCGAGGTCGGCACACAACAGAGGGAGTTATAGACTATGTCCATGCGGATCTTTGGGGTCCTTCTCGGGTGGAATCGATGAGCGGTTATCGGTACTTCTTACCGATTATTGATGATTATTATATGAGGGTTTAGTTTTATTTTCTTAGACATAAGAACGAGGTGTTCAGCAAGTTCAAGGAGTGGAAGCAGTTGGTGGAAAACCAATCAAGTAGAAAACTGAAGAAACTGCGAACGGATAATGGTTTGGAGTTTTGTAATCAGGAATTCAATAACTTGTGCAAGGAGAGCGGGATAGCAAGAAATTTAACAGTTGCAGGAACTCCGCAACAGAATGATATGGCTGAACGAATGAACAGGATGCTCTTTAACAGGGTTAGGTGTTTACTGATTCAGTCTGGTTTTCCAGATTCATTCTGGGCAGAAGCAATGGTGACGACAGCATATCTGATCAACAGGTCTCCATCTACAGCATTGGAGAAGAAGACACCTATAGATTTATGGTCAGGACATCCGACGAATTACGAGATGTTGAGGATATTTGGTTGTGTTTCTTATTCACACGTGAATCAGGGGAAGCTCAAGCCTAGAGCTATAAAATGCATGTGCCTAGGGTATCTTGATGGTGTGAAGGGATACATATTATGGAGGTTGGATGATGTTAAACCGAAGATAATCATAAGCAGGGATGGGGTTTTTAATGAGAGCCTTATGTATAAGGATACTCTCAAGGGTGCTAGTGCTGCAGATTTTGGGAAGGAAGTTGAGTTTGAGGTGGAACTTCATGGCAGTAGGGTCAAACCAACTGTGACTCCTCATACCAGGGAAAATCCATGGTATGAAGATGAGGGACAAGATGAAGATTCAGAAGATGCAAGGCCTCAACAACAGAATCTGGACAACTATGTTCTGGTGCGTGATAGAGCTAAGAGAACAACTACTATACCTGCAAGGTATAGGGATGAAGGTAATGTATCATTGTCTAGACCGTCTAGGTTTAGGGATGAAGATGATATGACGGCTTATGCCTTTGCCATTGCTGAGGAAGAAGATACACATGAACCTATCACATTCCAAGAGGCGATTAATTCATCATAAAAAGATGAGTGGATTCGTGCTATGGAGGAAGAGATGAGTTCTTTAAAAAAGAATCATACTTGGGATCTGATCAATCAACCACGTGGTCAGAACTTGGTGAGCTGCAAGTGTTTGTATAAGATTAAAGAAGGGATTGAAGGAATTCAAAAACCAAGGTACAAAGCAAGGCTGGTAGCCCGGGGTTTTACATAACGAGCAGGGATTAACTATAATGAGGTATTTTCACCCGTGGTTGGACATACATCTATTAGGGTGATTCTCTCATTGACTACTTGTGAAGATTATGAGTTGGAACAACTTGATGTGAAGACGGCATTTTTGCATGGTAATATTGAAGAAACCATTTACATGAGGCAGCCACCTAGTTTTGAAGAAGGAACAGGCAACAAGGTATGTTTGTTGAAGAAATCTCTTTACGGTCTTAATCAGTCTGTAACATATTGGTTTTCATAAAACACACAATCACAACATAAAATTTCGAATGAGGTTTGAGTTTAGAGAGAGAAAGTGGAGAGAAATGGGAGCTTTTAGAAAGAGAAAGAAAACTATATTATGAAGCTCCAACCCTTTGCCTTGCAAGGTAAAGGGTATTTATAGTGTCTTACATGAAACGCCACCTACGGGCTGTGGATCTGGCATACAGTGGGTAAAGACCCGTCCGTCCTCTACGGTGTTACTTAAGTAACTACTAACTATTACTAAATGACTACGACTACAAGCTTTCTAACGAATACATATACTTGAGGTGACCGAGTCTTTAACTACCGGATTTTCTAAATTCCAACAATCTCCTCCTAAGGGAGGTCACCTCAATTACAAACAGATATTACATTTTGTGTGTTCTTGAATTCTTGACTAAGTTCTTTGCTATGTAGCTCGTAATCTTTGATTCTTCATATTTAACATGTTTTGTACTTCAAGTGGAGGTCTTTAACTGATCCACGGATTGTTTGTTCTTTGAGCCTTCTTAGAGATCATCAGCCACAGTAAATCTCTTGACTCATCCTTTGTGTTTCCTTCATGTGATGTTTGTGACGTTGGACCGACATGCTCACATTATTGGATCATGACATCTTTCTATCATAGTTGCGGAAGCTTCTTTGAATCATGATATTTGCATTAGCGTAGCGGAAGCATAGCATGATGGTGTCAGAGTGAATGCAAACGTCTCATGATGATTTTGAGTAATAGAGTGTAGACATTCATTTGTCATGATTTCTTTAAAGGTGAGTGTGATGTGTGAGCATGCGGTTATGGATTGACTTCTCAATTTTGATCAGCTGCAACCGTCTGATGTTCCTGCAAACAACAGTTAGAAATAAAGCACAAGAAAGTGTCTTTGTTCACTTTCGTTGTATACGGTTGCAAGAACCACGGTTCCCCGTTGGTCAGTATATATATTGCCTGTGATCAGATAGAATTTCCGGAGAATCTTCTTGACAGGGTTTCGCAGCAGATCTATCCGTTCTCAAACCAGAATGTCCCAAAGTAGACAACACGGAGTGAGTGAACCAGCAAATTGAGATTCACTGATTGATAAAAAAAAATGATTTGAAAAGCAACCGTGTATTGCTTAAGAGAGAGTTTTGCAATACCACGAAGGTTTTAGAAGAAAAATCAAGTTTCAATCATAAATACCCTTTTTGACTTTGAAAATTAATACACATTCGATGCGCTAGAGAAAATAATTGATAAGCATATTGAACGGTTTTTCAAAGGTATCCGTCAATCCATTTCCTGGACCAAGGTTGATTCAAGTGAATCGCCCCATCGTTTCTATCCAGTTGTCAAAAGTTTGATCTTTTGAAAAGATCTCACATGTCACCCACCAAGAGCTTGTTTGATTTTGGCTCTAGAAGGATTTCCATCTTCATCGTGAATATTTGACATATCACTTGGATGTTCTGTCAGTTACCACTAAAATAATGCGTAAGACTCTCAAAATATATTCTTACTTTCCATATTGTGTGAAACAGCAAGTCTTCAAGAATATAGTGTCCTAATGAAATTTATGGATGATCTCTTGGCTCTAGACTCAATTACGCATTTTGGGTTTCCTATATCGGAGACTAGGGAGAGGGTCTCCTTCTTCAATATCAACCATCTCTAAGAGAAAGTCGATAGATTATGTAGGTTCCCCGTAAGAATGAAACAAGTCCTTTTAAGAGAACTTGAGTGGCTTGAGAAGTTTAGTGCAGTGCGTCACTGGGTCCATGACGTCTTGTCTTCAATACCGGCGCTACCTTGGTAACCACCAGTAGCATATGTGTTGAACCCGGTTTCTGCCCTAAGGTTGAATTATTGGAGGGCTATTTCTTTTCACCCTTTTCTCATTTCATTTCTTTTTCATTCTTCAACCCCTTCAGTGCTTACCGAGACTTCATAACTTGAACCTTGTTGGGTTTGTTCCAGTCCTAGCTCTGTCTCAGTCGGCACTCTTCCTATATTCTCATTTTTCTCCTTTTCACATCATACCTAAGGACTTCTACACTATCTAGTGGATTGTCCCTGGGTAGATCCCTCCGGCTCTAGCGGGATCATGGGAACGAATACCTAACCTAACCATCCTTATAACTTCAATGCATAAGGTACAATTGGTCGTTCTTTTGGTATTATTCTTTCCGCCTCGAAACTAAATGAAAACCATTTCAAAATCAATCAAGGTACTTTTGATATAAATCAAAGCATTTTGTACCTTAATTGTTTTTGATCTTTTAGAAATGCTCCCCCTCAACATGTGCTTCAAGTATTAGAAATCATTTTGGCACATAGAGGAAGAATCCAATGAATGGTTAGGTTTGAATAAAAGCTCCAATTATTGAAATCGTTTTCTTAAATGATCATCATCACTCCCCCGATCAAATCTAGTATTTAGATACTTTTAGATAAAACATTTTGGGGAAGGATGTGGTTTTCTTTTACTTGCTCCCCCTCAACATGTGCATTGAGATTCGAAAGAGTTTTGCACATATTAGAGAGAACCTGCACTTTGAGACAAATTAATCACATTTCAATCCTTTTTGGTTTAAGATAAATGCTCCCCCTTAACATGTGCATGGAAAATTTGAAATCCTTTGGCACATGTAGGAAGAAGTTCCTGTTATAGTATTACTAAAAGCATTTATTAAATTATCAATTTATTTCTGATTCAAATTACAAATTCTCTCCCAATCACAATTTTCAAACCCTTTGAGATTTGTGATCCCAATTGATTTAAATTATTTTCGAAAGCTTTTTGAGGAGAAATGTGACTTAGGTTTAAAAGCACTTAACTTATAAGGATCATATTTTGAAATTGTAATCTCCATTGTTCTAACATGCTCAGGTACCATATGTAAAATGTTCAGTTTTTGTACCATTTGTATAAAAACTCAATTTAGCCTGGTCTTGATCCAATTATGGATAAAATGTTCCTTTTGATTAACAAAACATAGACCTTGCTCCTTTTAATGCCAATTGTTTGAAAAATAACATTTTTTGAAATGTTTGAAATCATTCTCCCCCTCAATCAATGACCAAAGTTGTTGATTGAGTGATAGAGATTTTGACAAATGATAAGTCCAGATGATTTTTAGAATTAAGTCCGAGTTATTCTCAAAGCAATTTTGTTTTCCTTAGAATACAAATATTTTTCAGAAGAATCTTTAGAAGGAAAAATATTTGAGAGGAGACATTTGTCTTTTTGGCGACAGATGTTCCTGATGAACTTTTGTTTTTAGGATCAGATCATGATATTTTAAAATGATTTAGCATGGTTATGTCCTTTCTTTAAAAGCGGGTTACAGTAAAAAATAACTGCAAACCATTATTTGAAGCCTGGGTTACTGCCCGAAATGACAGTAAGCCATAGTTTTGAGACATGTTTTAAGAAAATATTTACACCTTCTATTCGAACTTCATCTAGTTATGTATGGATGATGAGATTTCATTGATACAGAGCTAATTTCAATAGACTTATTGGAGGGTCCCATTGGCGTGCATATTATCCAACCAACAAAACTACTTGTTACAAATAGCATCTTGCTGTTGCATCGAAACATAAAAATGTTGACTAATCTCGCTAACATTGAACTTGGTAAAATGAAATGATTGAATAAATTTTTCGTAAATAGAGTTCAGGTTCGATTCCATAGATAATATAGATCGGATTGTCTATAATGATAGACAAATGAAAGATTTTCTCAAGATTCTTATTGATATTTTGAATAAGAAATAAATTTCTCTTTTTGTTCCATCGCCGGATAGAATGCAAAGGGAAATAAAGGTTTATTTTATTATTCCCCGTCTATAAATATCCAAATTTTAGTGGAGATAGTCGCACGTAATGACAAATCACGACCATATTATTAAAAGCTTGTGGTAAGAATGCGTTGAATGACATTTCTAAAACCGTAGATGTTATCGATACCAGAAGACATGCCTTGAGAGAAACAATATTTTTGGAATTTTCTTTATTTTTTTTTTAAATTTTTATGGGTTTTTGAACATTTTATATTTTTCTATTTTCTTTTTGTTTGTTTTATATTTTTGTATTTGCTTTTTGATAAAATATATACAAAGAATAGGAGAAGAAACTCCTTTACTCATCTTCTTCCTCCTAAAGACTTTTGAGCGTTTCTGGTTGTAGACTCTTCAAGCCAAGTCATGGGAGGATAAACTCAAAACGGTCTCTAGAAAGGGCTTTAGTGAATATGTCTGTTAGCTGATATTCAGTCCTTATGAAATACAGTTCAACCACACCTTTCTCCACTTGTTCCCTGATGAAATGATGTCGAATGTCATTATGCTTTGCTCTTGAGTGTTGGACATTGTTGTTGTAGAGAGCTATGGAACTTTTGTTATCACAATACAGAGGAACTTTGTTGAATACAAAGCCATAGTCAGACAATTGGGATCTCATCCATAAGATTTGAGCACAACACGATGACATGGCTATATATTCAACCTCTATAGAGGATATGGAAGTACTCATTTGTTTCTTTGAAGACCAGCTCACTAACTTGTCACACAAAAATTGAGCACCTCATGACGTACTTTGACGAGTATCTTGACACCCTGCATGGTCAGCATCTGCATAGGGTGTTAGTGACATACCGGTGTCCTTCGGATACCAAAGTTCCATGTTAATGGTTCCTTGGAGGTACCGAAAGACCCGTTTAACCGCTTCAAGGTGATTTTTGGTAGGCTTAGCCTGGTATCTAGCACACATGCATACAACGAACAGAATATCTGGTCTACTGGCTGTGAGGTACATCAAGGATCCAATCATACTACAATATTTCGTTTGATCAACCGGGATCCCCGAGTGGTCCTCATCCAGCTTTTTTCGTTCCACCATGGGAGTGTCAACAGGGTCACAAGAATCAAATCCAAATTTCCTTAAAATTTCATTTGCATATTTAGATTGATTAATGAAAATGCCTCCGAGTCTTTGTGAAATTTGTAATCCCAAGAAAAATGACATTTGCCCCATCATTAACATTTGAAATTTAGAACCCATTTATTTTAAAAATCAGTCACATTCATTAGGTTCGGTCGAGGCAAATATAATATTATCAACATAGATTTGAACATGAATTAAGTGTTTGCCTGACTTTCTGGTGAACAATGTAGGATCAACTGCTCCTTTGTTGAATCCATTTGCCAAAAGGAACTTTGACAATGTATCGTACCATGCTCTAGGAGCTTGCTTCAAACCATAGAGGGCCTTCTTTAAGCGATAGACATGGGTCGGATGTTCTGGATCCACAAAACCTTCGGGTTGACTAACATAAACCACTTCTTTAAGATCTCCATTAAGAAAAGCAGTCTTTACATCCATCTGATAAACCACCATATTCTTACTAGCAGCATTAGCCAGGAAGATTATGATAGCCTCAATTTGTGCAACCGGAGAAAATGATTCTTTAAAGTCAATACCCTCCTCTCGATGATATCCTTTAGCCACTAGCCTTGCCTTATTCTTCAGAACATCACCGTACTCATCAAGCTTTACTTTGAAGATCCACTTGAGAGCAATAATCATAGCACAATCTGGAGCAGGCACCAATTCCCATACATCAAGATGATCGAACTCATGGATTTCATCTTGCATAGCACTAAACCAGCTGTCCTCAGACATTGCTGTTTTGACATCTTTAGGTTTGATCTTTGATAGTTCAGAGTTGAAGAAGCACCATAAGGCATCAGTGGCAATTTGTTTACGAGTAGATACCGGACAAGAAGGATTCCCAATGATATTGTCCAATGGATGATCATGTGTCCATTTTTTAAGATTTTCATGTGGTTGTTGGTAAGGAACTGATGTAGAAGAGTTAGGATCCCCTGGTGAAGATGTTTCTGGAGTGGGTTCAGGGGCAAATATGTTTTCAAACGGAGCATCTTTGGGAGTTGCAAAGGGGTTATCTCCACAAGAATTAGCAGCTACATTTCCTTGATCCACAGAAGATGATTGAGGATTCGAAGATAATGATGAATGATCGGCAAATGGCACTTCTTGAGATAGAGACATCGAAATGGATGGGTCATTTGTATTGGTTGAAACAGGAGTAGCTACAGCTGGTGGAGCAGAATTACCATCAGCTGGAAGCTCATAGTATTCATCAAACATTGGGTTGAACAATTTCTTCAAATCTTCTTTTGATGGTGGAACGTAAGGAACTACAGGAGAAGAATTTTGTACAAGACCTGAACTATTGGGTCCAGGTGACAAAAGTTGAGATGCGGGTCCAGAACTGGATTGTCCAGGAGCCATTTGCTTAGTCAGCTCAATAAACGTAACATGAATAGTTTCCATAATTTCTTGGGTTCTTTTGTTGTAGATTCGATAACCCTTCCGGTTAGGTGCATAACCAACGAAAAATCAAATATCAGCCTTAGCTTTCAACTTTCCCAAATCTTGACCATCATTAGTTGGATAACACAAAGCTCCAGACACACGAAGAAACGACAAATTTGGTTTTCTGTTGTGAACTAATTCGTATGGAGTTTTTTCATGAGTTGTATGTATTAGGGAACGATTTTGGGTGTAACAAGCAGTGGTAATGGCTTCCGCCCAGAGAAACATTGGAGCCTTTGAATAGATTAGCATAGTCCTTGCAGCTTCAACAAGAGTTCGATTTCGTCTTTCAATTACACCGTTCTGTTGAGGAATACGTGGAACACTTCTTTGATGGTTGATTCCAATGCTTTCATAAATCTTACTTAGTTCTTTGTTCACAAATTTAGTTCCATTGTCTGTTCGGATGATTCTAACTGTTTTATTAAGCCGAACCTGCAACTGTTTAATAAGTTTGATGATGACGTCGGGAGTTTCATCCTGTGATCTCAAGAACTTAACCCAAGTAAACTAAGAGTAGTCATCAACAACGACTAGCACATATTTCTTCCCATTTATACTTTGCACTCTCATGGGTCCGCACAAATCCATGTGAAGGGTATGAAGAACATCCATATTGGAGTTGGCAGGTTTGAGTTTGTGGGCATACTTCGTGCTTTTGCCCAATTGGCATGCTGAACAAAGATGATCCTTTTCATACATTAACCGGGGCAAGCCTCTTACGAGGTCCTTCCTAGAAAGATCATTGATGGTGTCGAAGTTCAAGTGATTGAGACGACGATGCCATAACCATGAATTTGTTTTAGAAGCCTTTGACAACAAGCAAATTGGAGAAGACTTCATCATGTCTTTGATAGAGATGGTGTACAAATTAGTGCCATGAGTTCCCTTTAAAAGTTCAACACCATCTAATTCTCTAACGAAGCAAGAATGCTTTCTGAAGATCACTTCAAGATCAGAATCACAAAATTGACCAACAGAGAACAGATTATGACCAAGACCTTCTACATAATATACCCAGGAGATCACACTATCTCCAAACACATAGTCTCCATATCCCACAATTGCCCCAAAATGGTCTTTCCTAAATCTAACAGTCCATATGAACTTATTCACGAAGTTCTTGAGCCGTGAGTGATCTCCAGTCATATGCTTTGAGCAGCATGAGTCCAAATACCAAAGAACGATTTGTACGACTTGCATTTGAACACAGACATCCATGAGAAAATGGGTTTCGATTGGTTAGTACCTGTAATTGGAATACCTACAACAGTTCTAGAAGCTATGACATCATTAGTGGTGGAAGCAAGACTAGTAGTGGAAGTGGACCTATGTGAAGTATGAAAACTTTTTAAAGGTATGATTCTACCACTAGGCTTCCATTCCTTAGTGGGCATAGATCTAGACTTATTAGGTCAAAATTCATTAACTTTAAATTTACGGCCAGTAGGTTTCCATTGATAGCCCACATTACTAAAATTTATCCTGTAGGCTTCCAATAATTACTAAACCATTTCCTAGTAGGCTTCCAGAATTCCTTAACCTGTTTAGCATTACTGACATATTTTGCTGGAGATTTAACAACATTTCTCAAATCATTCACAACAAATTCATGAAAATTACCAGAAACCAAACATTCATTACATGTTTTTGCAAATAGTAGCAGAATTCGAATTAATTACAGTACGCTTATAGCTAATACTAGAATCAACACGATTCATCTTATTTAACTCAAAGTTAATATTCCCACGGTGGTCTTCTACTCTTTCTTGAACACTTTCAGCTCGTGAGGTCCTATCTTGCTTTGTATTACCTGGAGGCTTTGACCTGCTAACCTTAGTGACACTGCTTACTCCTGTAGAAGGAACGACGGGAATATTAGTTTGTTTCACTACTCTTGGTATTTCTGGTCTTGAAGTGTTGGGATATGAGAATCTAGGAGACACATCAAAGGTCACATGCTTGACTTTAGGCATAGAACTGGGCATAACTACACTTTCTCTCCTAGTACAAGATTTAGGACATGTTGCAATTACACATTCTAAGAGATCCTGAGATCGTTTGGCATATAAGCATGTATGACCAATCGCATTATCAAGTTGTTTCTCTATCTTATCCTCTTCGACAATCTCACGGAGATTCTCTAGACTATCCTTAAGGTACAAAAGATATGTTTGAAATGAAAATTCATTATTCCTAATATGAGGAGGAATATACTTCACATTCACAGCATATTTAATACAAGCAGGCACCTTTGGTGCAGCATTATCACCACTCGTGATTGGCTTTTTCCCTTTTACCCGAATCTTCAGATTCTCAATTTCTTTTTGCAAAGACGTTATCTTTTCATTGTTCTTGTCACGAGTAACTTTAATTGATTCATATAACTCTTTGAAATGCAGTTTAACCTTTTCATTTTCCGCTAGAAAACACATATTTTCATGTTGTAATACATCAATAAGGTTTTGAAGATGGAAATTCTGAGAATTCTAAGAATCTAAAGAAGGAGGCATATGGGAGCCAAACAAATCACTCTTTTCACCCTTCAATTAGGAAATTTGAGCTTTCAATTTTCTGATCGTGTTACAATGAGCTCGAATTTGTTCATCACGTTTGTTCATTTCAAAAACTGCATCAAACTCAGGAGCATCCGAAGATGTCTTGGCATTTGAGGTTTTAACACTTTCTTTAAGATGTTGATATTTTAATTGTAAATCAAGATATTCAACTTCTAATTTAGAAAAATGCCTGACCATGTTATCATGATCATCCTTTTCGATTTTGTCATGCAATTTCAAATTTTTTTTTCAAGCTCATTGACACGATCTTGTGATACTTTCAAAGCAATCGATAAATTATGAAATTGAGAAGCAGTAATGGAATAATTCGTGACAGTATAAAACACATCTTGAGCAATACGTCTAGAAATCAAATTATCATTAAGGCTGTGAGTATTCTTCCTCTCAATCTCATTACTTTTAAGCTTACATTCATATTCTTTAACCTCGTTTTCCATTTCATTAAACATCTTTTTCATTTGGTTAACTTCCGTATCTATGGCCTTTTTAATACCCTCGAATTGTTCTTTTAGTGGTTTAAAGAATGGAATGACCTCAGTTAGATAACATTCTTTAGTTTGCTCAAAACCTCTTTCCCCTTCAGTAATTCATGTTGGTGTGATTCTCTTCTTACACGTTTTCTCAAAGTCAACAAATAGTTGGTAAACTACATATAAGCTGATTAACGTTTTACTTTGAGTGGGAAGATTTCTGGGCACTAAATGCATTGGTGTATTTGGAGGATACACTGTAGCTGGAGGCAATTTCCTAAGGGGAGGATTCTTCTCAGCAAGTTCTTCAGTTTTTTTCTTTTCCATATCTAATTTCCAAAACACTTGTTCAGGGGTTAATTGAGTCTGAGGTCTAAACTTATTCAAGGCTATCCAGTTTTCCTTAGTGTAATTGGGAGTTTTAAATGTTATATTCTGAAACTCACACAAAGGATCTTCTTTTAATTTCTTTTCCATTTTATTTCTAGAGGCATCTTCTAACTCTTTGTCTTCTTCAGTGCTCTCTATACAAGTTGGCTTTTGTCTAGGCTTAGTTATCTCACTACCATCATAAATCACATTGTGAGCACTTTTCGCTTTCTTATGATACGCAGGATTGGGATCTTCTATAAGGCCAATACTATGCTTATCACTTAATACTCTATGCTTAGTGATCATGTGAACAGTTTGAATGGTGTTGTATTGTACGTACAACTTGTTTTCAAGTTTGTTCTTCAAATTTTTAAGGTTGGAAAAATCATTTAAAAGTTTTGATTCCTTAGCATTGAATTCCTGCTTAAGCACTTTTAAATTTTCTTGAAGTTCTTGCTTTTGCTTAACAGTTTGATTAAGTTTCTCTGGTAAGGAATTTAACTCTTGTTTTAATGTTTCTTCCCTTATATTACTTTTTCCGATAAGTGTACGCATTTGGCTATCCATCTCCTGCTCACGGGTAGTCAGCTCAAACTTAGCACGCTGTTCATAGATGGAAACTTGATCCTTATAGATGTTTAGCTTAGTGGTCATGGAATCATCAGGCACATAATCAGTGTATTCATCATACACACATTCAGAATTGATGGCAGAAGATGCATCATGATAAGGATTTAAAACGTACACTTTTAAGGGGTCATTTAAGCCCTTAATCGCCCACTTTTATATCCGTTACTGCTTAATTTCGTTCCTTTTCACTTTTTAGGTCTCTTGGAAGCAAAATGCTGAAATGATGCATATTTGGACGAAAATGAGTGAATATATGAAGAAAATGGCTAAGTCAAGATCAAAGACTCTTAAGCTGCTGGAATTGATGCTGACGGTGTCACAATCCAAGGGCGACGCCTTCCCTCTCTACGTAATTAAATTTGAGACGACTCAGTAGACTTTTTGCTAATTTACACCTGACGGCGTCCGGCTTTGAAGAGGAAGGGAGTCACGAAGACTTTTCTTCTCAGACGGCCAAGATCCAGATTCAGACGACGTCACTGCTGAAGACTGACGGCGTCAAAACCACAACGTGACGCCGTCCCAACTATTACTTGGCCAAGACGAAACCCTAATGACGGCGATCTGACGGCGTCCCCAACTATAAGGCAACGCCGTCGCAGTTGTAAAACTATATATAGAAATCAAATTTTCAGAATTTTAGAGAGGGGGACTTGTGGAGTAAAAACCTAAAACGACTTTGGTCCGGTTTAGACAGTATCTTAGGGTTCTCATACCCTATTTTACATCAAGATAAGTGTTTTACTTCATTGATTTCATTATGTCTTCGATTGTATGTGTGTATGCTTGCGTGTTTAACAAGTCCGGCTAAATTTCTTGTGTGTTTGCTTAGATCTATGAAACCTAGTTATTAATTATCGATTGGTTGTCTCTTATCTTAATTGTAATTGGCTTAGGAGTGCATTAGGCCATCGTTTTGTTTAATTGCTTGAGTAATCTTTGTGAACCTTAGCTTATAGATCACTTAGCGGAATTGTAGGCTAAACATCCAAAGATAACCTTAGAGTTAGTTTATGAAACCTAGAGATTTCGTAGGCAATAACCTTAAGGTAGTCTCAAAGAGTTAGGGAAAAACGCATACCCTACGACCTTAGAAAACACAACGCGTTAAGAATAAGGACGTGACAATTCAACCACCAATAAAAGATAACTAGGGAGTAATAGTATCTAGGTAGACACATTTTTAATCATCATACGAGCACACATCAATAGAGCATAAGACTACCCATTAGTTTAGATAATTAGATAGTAGAGTAATCGGTTGAAGTACCAAACCCCCAAATCCAAACCCCGAGATTTTACCCTTAGCTTTATAAAAAATTATAAAAATATAAAAAATAATCTTCCTCAACCTCAACCTTAGCATAGTACACTTCTCACTAGCATTCCTATTCCCCTAGAGAACGATATCAATACCCGAGGCTTACCCAATACTACACTACAACAATTAGGTTCACTGGCTAGGGTGTTGAAAAACTTGCTCAATGAAAAGGAAGTTCCTTTGACCCCGAACGCGTTATACGCGCATCAAGTTTTTGGCCCCGCTGCCGGGGAATAGTGTAACACCACAACCCGACAAGGGTAGAAGTGTCACTTTCTGATGTCATATCAGAACATACAAATAAAATTCTTCAAGTGTAAGTCTTAAAGAATAACATACCAAGTCATTTAAACAAAAGATTTACAAGAAAATTTACATAATCCAAATGTCTAAAATAAACCAAAATTTCAATAAGCATATAATAACCCGGTACGTGAATGGAACGATATTCTGAAGTAACGGAATGAGAGTGTGGCAGATCAAAGCAATGGAATATATATATCTTGGTAGTAGAGTGAGTAATATAAAGGTACTGAGTAATGAACAATTAACGTAGCATATAGTGCGTTGGGAATACAAAAGGTACAATATAGCATATCAAAGGTGTAAGGGTTGTCAGAAATCTACCACGAGCCCGGAACATATCATATCATATCATAAGTAACCATTGTATTCAGAGGGGTGACCTCGGAATACCATACATAATAGGAGGGGAGACCTCAGTAACAAATGGAGTAGCTAGCTCCCGGAAATGTGAAGACGCGGATTGCACCCGACATCATTCACC
Organism: Chrysanthemum makinoi; assembly: GCA_910596185.1. Taxonomy (NCBI): domain Eukaryota; kingdom Viridiplantae; phylum Streptophyta; class Magnoliopsida; order Asterales; family Asteraceae; genus Chrysanthemum; species Chrysanthemum makinoi. Next base: position 245,618,927 of record OU343220.1, on the reverse strand, counting down.
ATATATATCTCCAAACAGATCAAATCCCTCGAAACATATCATATCTAGGATGCATCCATACGCCCCCCAGTGGCCAAATCATATACAAAGCATATCATATCATAACATATCATAATAGGGGACGGTGTGGAACATCACTCAACCACACTAAAGTCATGCCATTGGTGCATCAATGACACGGTCAGGTTACCTTCCTGACTAGGAAACATATTTGGCTCGGGTATCAATCTGACGGGTCAAAGCATACTCATATCATATCATAAGGGTTCATATCAAAGTTCATATCAAGGTTCATATCAAAGTTTCATATCAAGTTCATAATCAGGGGTTCATAATCAGATGGTTCATAATCATAAGGTTCATAATCAGATGGTTCATAATCATAAGGTTCATAATCAGAAGTTCAGAATCATAACAAACGAATATCATAGCGAACAGAATCATATCAAAGGATTATGTCGGAATCATATCAAAAGGATCATAGCATACGGAAATCATAGCAAAGGAATATCATAAGTGAAGCAAAGTCAAAGATCGAATAGTTATGAGAAATCCCTACTGAAAAGGGATAGAATATATGTACCTCAATCGAAGCAAGCAAAATAGAAACGTAAGTCACACGATGTATCAATCCCGCCGTCCGGCACCTATATGAATTCGATAATGCTTATTAAGAATCAGATTATTCATTTTAGACGGCTTTCCATTTTTAGCAGGTTTCCATTTTTAGTAACTTTCCATATTTAGGTAACTTCTATATTCAACTTGTGATTTTCCAACTTCCAATCCTTGACTTTGCCTCACTCATGATATTCCTTTGCTATGATTTCCTTATGCTATGATCCTTTTGATATGATTCCAACATAATCCTTTGATATGATTCTGCTCGCTATGATATTCGTTTGTTATGATTCTGAACTTCTGATTATGAACCTTATGATTATGAACCATCTGATTATGAACCCCTGATTATGAACTTGATATGAAACTTTGATATGAACCTTGATATGAACTTTGATATGAACCCTTATGATATGATATGAGTATGCTTTGACCCGTCAGATTGATACCCGAGCCAAATATGTTTCCTAGTCGGAAGGTAACTGGCCGTGTCATTGATGCACCAATGGCATGACTTTAGTGTGGTTGAGTGATGTTCCACACCGTCCCCTATTATGATATGTTATGATATGATATGCTTTGTATATGATTTGGCCACTGGGGGGCGTATGGATGCATCCTAGATATGATATGTTTCGAGGGATTTGATCTGTTTGGAGATATATATGGTGAATGATGTCGGGTGCAATCCGCGTCTTCACATTTCCGGGAGCTAGCTACTCCATTTGTTACTGAGGTCTCCCCTCCTATTATGTATGGTATTCTGAGGTCACCCCTCTGAATACAATGGTTACTTATGATATGATATGATATGTTCCGGGCTCGTGGTAGATTTCTGACAACCCTTACACCTTTGATATGCTATATTGTACCTTTTGTATTCCCAACGCACTATATGCTACGTTAATTGTTCATTACTCAGTACCTTTATATTACTCACTCTACTACCAAGATATATATATTCCATTGCTTTGATCTGCCACACTCTCATTCCGTTACTTCAGAATATCGTTCCATTCACGTACCGGGTTATTATATGCTTATTGAAATTTTGGTTTATTTTAGACATTTGGATTATGTAAATTTTCTTGTAAATCTTTTGTTTAAATGACTTGGTATGTTATTCTTTAAGACTTCCGCTTGAAGAATTTTATTTGTATGTTCTGATATGACACCAGAAAGTGACACTTCTACCCTTGTCGGGTTGGGGTGTTACAATTATGGTATCAAACACCCCGCCTTATCTGACCACAATATTGTCCGCTTTGCCCGTAGGCTCACGGCTTTGTTTTTGTGGCCTCATTTGAAGACTTCCCGGCAGGTCACCCAAGCCAGTACTACTCTCACATGAGCACGCTTAACTGCCAGTTCCTAAGAACTCCACCCGCAGTAGACCACAAAACGCGTTGTGTCATTGTAAGGCGAATGTTATCTTATGAGCCCAGCATCTCTCCAGGCCACGGCCGATGTAGGATTTGCCTAGGATGTTACAATCACCCCCCCCCCTTAGGGACTCATCGTCCTCGATGAGGTTTGCCCCACCATCCCGAACGGCTCAGAAGTGGCTCTGATACCATCTGTAACACCCCGCCTTATCTGACCATAATATTGTCCGCTTTGCCCGTAGGCTCACGGCTTTGTTTTTGTGGCCTCATTTGAAGACTTCCCGGCAGGTCACCCAAGCCAGTACTACTCTCACATGAGCACGCTTAACTGCCAGTTCCTAAGAACTCCACCCGCAGTAGACCACAAAACGCGTTGTGTCATTGTAAGGCGAATGTTATCTTATGAGCCCAGCATCTCTCCAGGCCACAGCCGATGTAGGATTTGCCTAGGATGTTACAAATAGAATAGCTAGTTAGAATTCTATCTCGTTTATGTTCCCTTGCTTGATTCCTATCAAGTAACATTTTTTTTCTCATTTTTAGCTTCCTCGTAATCTATCCCCCTTCTTCGTGAAAGTGTTCGTAACCCCATCACTTTTCATCATGGAAGGTGATAACCCACCAAACAACAACCTACCATCAAACAAATACCCACCACTCGATCCAACTTTTGCCAACCAACTTCGAGCTCGTATTGTTAGTGAAATTGGAGAACTTAAGAAATTGAATAGGATAATTGAAAGTGCACTTGAAAAATCCCTTGAGGAATCCACTAGTACTTTAGATAGTGATTCAACCTCAAGCGATGATTTGGAGGATGAAATAGAAGAAGAGGATTATAAGGTATTGGAAATTATGGAGGGTAGTAAGGAGGAGGAGGAACTTAGGGAGTATTTCGATTCATACCCTAACGGGAAGGAAACCGCTTGTCACTATAACGTAGTTAACTTCCTACGACCACCTTTCGAGCCATGCATAAAAAGAGGTAACCCTAAAAACATTAAGATACCGTGCATGATTGGGTACTCATATAGGGATCACACTTACATAAACTATAAGGCACCCATGAACATAATGTCTAGGCTCTATTACAAATGGATCATGAGCGAAAAGTTAGGACCTATGAGGGACCCCTTCTACCTAGGAAAGTGAGTAACTATGTTGGGAGGGTTAGAGGATTGCATGTCTTCGTAGGTAACTTCACATATAGATGTGACTTCATGATCTTGGAAAATGTTAAGGGCATCATTGATGGAGTTTTAGGAGATGTGATACTTGGGAGACCATTTATTGAGGAATCTAAGATGGTTTATGATCAAGAGGAAGGTATAGCCAAGTTCTCAAATGGGACCGAATGTGTTAAATATATAATGCCCTACAAAAATAAGAAGTTTGATGGTATTGATGATTTAGATGCAGACAACATTCCGGCTTTTGAAGTAGATTGGGAGAACAAGGTTTACTACACCGCTTGTCTAGAGTTTGGCCCTGAATATATTCGTGATGAAAGAAGAGTTAAGGAAATCGAATGGACTTCTAAGATAAGGGGAAAGTAGGAGCACGACTTTGAGTCTAGCTAGAAGACTCATAAATAAAGAAAAACACTTCGTGGGAGGCAACCCATGCTTAATTGTTTGCATGTTTGTGTGTCATATATCTTTTCATTATTGTATGTTCTCATGTTTGAATTTGTGAAAATGCTTTATTTTGTCTTTAACCTCGTCTTAATTACATATAAAGGTATTTTACAAAAAGGATAAGTGTAAGGAAGATTACACACGTTTTTAAAAGAACGTGAACATGAGAACTACAATTATTGAAAAAGATATATATGTGTGTTTGTTAGAGTCAAATGCTTGTATCGAGTCATAATGGATGTATTGCAGGAATTTTTTCAGATTTTAAAGGTATAATTTTTTCATAATTTTTCCAGAAAACGCAGCAGACCACTTTCTGTCAGGATAACCTGACGACGTTAGGAGGAGCAGAAACAACTTATAATTTCTCTCGTTTTCTGTGCTAACTATCAATTTTTGGAAATTCTCAAGTCTTAATTTTCTAGAAAATCTGCAAACATCCATTCCACAAGCATTATATCCTAGTGTAGTAGAGTCATATATAGTTTTACCGCCAATTTTACGCGAAGGTTTCGTCTATTTTCTTAAAGTGTGCAGGTTTTATTTTTCAAGAAGAAGAAACATAAGATTGGATGGAGCTTATCACGCACACATTCTTCTTCGAAAGAATTTAACCACTACTTCACACGGATCCTACCGAGGTAATCAGGGGAGTACTAGTTTCTTTCTCTTTTAATTACCTTCCGTTATCATAACTTGAACATTGGGGACAATGTTCAGTTTAAGTGTAGGGAGGGAGAATAAAACGGGAACTTTGAAACTATGCTTATCCTTGATTATTTGTCTTGTCCTATTTCATTTTTGTAATAAGCTATGAGAAATATTTGTTAGGGCAATTTTAGCGCTAAATTTAAATTTTTTCATGACATGTACGGGTGGGAATTTAGTCTTAATAAAGCTTCTTATGAATAGGAGTTATATGACTAGCACAAAAACCTTTTACCACTCAAATTCCACCCCAAAAATGTAAGGTTCGCCCCTAGATCTTTAGGAGTTAAAGCATTCACCTTTAATGCTTCGAGAGTGTACCGGTAGTATAATAGATTCTAGAACTTGTTTTGTGATGCATTTCGAGATCGCTAGTGAGACTACACTTGTGTAGTTAGGAATAACTAAATGAAAAGAGGCATTAGGATAACCCTTGTTTGATACCCGTATTATAATTACTTCTTCCACATCGGTCGAATAATTCCGCCACACCCTTGCGATGTACTCATCTTTAGTACACGATACCCCTAGTTAACCTCTCAGAGCCTATCCTTTTCGCGGTTCTCGTAAGTTTCGGTTTTCCGAAATATCAATGAAGAGCATTGTTTACAATCCACCCTCAAATGTACACCTAAATCGCCTTCTCCTACCTTGTATGCACTCACCTTTAGTGCATTATTGTTATCATACTAAACCCTTAGTTCAATTATCTAGATACTTGCATGGTTGCTAAGTTGAGTCATATCTTTTGTACACAGTTTTGGGACGATTGGGACTCATGGGTAAAGTAAAATTTTATGGAGTGACGGGAAAGAACGTTAAATTCAAATTCCCTTTACTTACGTAATAATGTACTCCAAGTGTTTTAATCTTTTCAATTCGGGTCAAATTAGTGTTAGAGTAATAAAAACTCAAGTGTATGGATGATCCTATAAATCCCTTATATTTTGATGTTATCGTAGAGGATGGTAGAGTAAAAGTGTATGCTAAAAAAAATCGAAAAAAGTGTGTTAAAAAAAGGAAAAAAACATACGGGCTACCATCCTACATCTATCTTTATATTTATGTTTGTTTGTTTCAAATTATTTAGAGTTTAGTGAGTCGAGTCTTGGCTTAGCAACGCCATTCTTTTCATGCTTGTAACATAAGACTTTTGACTTGCCACCACTAAATCGCCTATTCAACCAAACCCTTTGTTTCCCTACCGTAAGCCTAACGTTACAACCCTTTAAAAGACCTCTTCGATAGTTGTTCCTAGGTGCTTACGCCAAAGAGGTGGAGATTTGATCTAGTCTCAAGCCTATGGTAATCTATGTACTGTGACCGGTTAATGAGTGTTTATCTTCCATTTCCATTTACTATATTTCATATACACCCGAGAGATGAGAGAATCCAAACAACCCTTGTGAGATGCTAGTATATAATTTTCGTGCTTGTTATAACTATTACGGTACTTTTACTTGTTACGAATTATGTTAAACCAATGCTTCATGCCCCCTAACTTATAAATTGATTGGCCAAAAGCACATTTGCTTGAGGACAAGCAAATACCAAGTGTAGGGATATTTGATAAGGATTTAAAACGTGCACTTTTAAGGGGTCACTTAAGCCCTTAATCGCCTACTTTTATATTCGTTACTGCTTAATTTCGTTCCTTCTCACTTTTTAGGTCTCTTGGAAGCAAAATGCTGAAATGATGCATATTTGGACGAAAATGAGTGAATATATGAAGAAAATGGCTAAGTCAATATCAAAGACTCTCAAGCGGCTGGAATTGAAGCTGAAGACGTCACAATCCGAGGGCGACGCCGTCCCTCTCTACGTAATTAAATTTGCGACGACTCAGTAGACTTTTTGCTAATTTACACCTGACGGCGTCAGGCTTTGAAGAGGAAGGGCGTCACGAATACTTTTCTTCTCAGACGGCCTAGATCCAGATTCAGACGACGTCACTGCTGAATACTGACGGCGTCACAACCACAACGTGATGCCGTCCCAACTATTACTTGGCCAGGACGAAACCCTAATGACGGTGATCTGAGGCGTCCCAACTATAAGGCGACGCCATCGCAGTTGTAAAACTAAATATAGAAATCAAATTTTCTGAATTTTAGAGAGGGAGACCTGTGGAGTAAAAACCTAAAACGACTTTTGTCTGGTTTGGACTGTATCTTAGGGTTCTCATACCCTATTTTACTTCAAGATAAGTGTTTTACTTCATTGATTTCATTATGTCTTCGATTGTATGTGTGTATGCTTGCGTGTTTAACATGTACGGCTAAATTTCTTGTGTGTTTGCTTAGATCTATGAAACCTAGTTATTAATTATTGATTGGTTGTCTCTTATCTTAATTGTAATTGGCTTAGGAGTGCATTAGGCCATCGTTGTGTTTAATTGCTTGAGTAATCTTTGTGAACCTTAGCTTATAGATCACTTAGCGGAATTGTAGGCTAAACATCCAAAGATAACCTTAGAGTTAGTTTATGAAACCTAGAGATTTCGTAGGCAATAACCTTAAGGTAGTCTCAAAGAGTTAGGGAAAAACGCATACTCTACGACCTTAGAAAACACAACGCGTTAAGAATAAGGACGTGACAATTCAACCACCAATAAAAGATAACTAGGGAGTAATAGTATCTAGGTAGACACATTTTTAATCATCATATGAGCACACATCAATAGACATAAGACTACCCATTAGTTTAGATAATTAGATAGTAGAGTAATCGGTAGAAGTACCAAACCCCCAAATCCAAACCCCGAGATTTTACCCTTAGCTTTATAAAAAATTAAAAAAAAGATAAAAAATAATCTTCCTCAACCTCAACCTTAGCGTAGTACACTTCTCACTAGCATTCCTATTCCCCTAGAGAACGATATCAATACCCGAGGCTTACCCAATACTACACTACAACAATTAGGTTCACTGCCTAGGGTGTTGAAAAACTTGCTTGATGAAAAGGAAGTTCCTTTGACCCCGAACGCGTTATACGCGCATCACATCACTTGGTATAATTATACTTTCATCTTGTTTCACATATTGATCATATGGTACAACATTGCTATTACCCGTATTTTCAATATCTAATTCAATGACTTCTGTTGATTGTACTTCGTTGTGAATCTTTTGCACATCAACCACATCGTATAGTTTTAGTACCTCTGATATGATAGATTCCTTGGAGGGACTGGCTTGTTGAGGTGAAGAGACCATTGGAGAGATGTTAGCCATAAAGATGGTCTGTGCTGTTGGTTCATCATCAACGTCAGAGTAAAAGGCATCACAATCTACAACTTGAAAGACATTGGGATTGTTCTGAGCCACGCCATGCACCGGTTGTTCATCCACATCTGCATCATATGTTTTGGCATTCCCCTCAGCAAGAAACAGCAACTCTTCCTCCTCCAACACAACCATTATCTTGAGCTTGCACTAGCAGCATCTTATCCCTGAAGTACTCTGCATTCTGTGGACGTTTTGGCTGAGTGAAGTTCCTAGCAATGTGTCCTTCCCCTCCATAGTTGTAGCACTTAACTGGTTTCCCTTGACCCTGACCTATGATCCTTCCTCGGTTCTAAACATCCACATAACCAGCTCTAGTTCCAACATTCCCTTGTGCATTATGTGGTAGATACGCATTCTCCCTGCCTTGCACGTTCTGAACCATAACCCTTCCTTCTTTAACTGTAGCATGATTATGTAGATTACATGCGGTTCTGAGATGGTTGTTGATGTGGGGAATGAAGTTTCTGTTTTGTTGAACCATTAGGGCTAGTTGATTAGCATGGTTTTCAATGAACGTGTCAGATGGCTTATATCCTGGGTCTGGAATAAGTTTGTGATTTTGATCCTTAGTAGGTATGACTTGTGATGCTTTGGTACTTATCCTCACATTTGAGAGAAATGCAGTTGAGTCATTTGAAGAACTTGCAGCAGCAGCATTAGAGTTAGAGTTGAACTTTTCTATGATCATACGTTCAAATGCAGCATGTTTCTCATGTTGGAGTAAGTAAGCATACAATTGTTCATAGTTGGTGTTCCTCAATCCTATGTTCAATTTGATTGCAGTAACAAATTTTTGCCATTCACGGTTCATGTTTTTTACGAACTTGGAATTGAGTTGGATATTTGGCATTGTCATTTTGATGTTCCTCATATGATTCACAAGTTTGTGAAAGCTCACATGATATTCAGTGACACTTTCCCCTGGGTTCATCTTAAAGTTCTCAAATTCATCATATAGTTGTGACTCCCTATCTTCCTTAGTAAGTTCCAAACCAGAGAGAAGCATCTTGACATTATCCCAAACTGCCTTAGGCTCAGTATTATGATTGATCAGCTTGTAAATGTCTTTTGGTAAACCTTGAAGTATAATTTTTGAAGCTCTAATTTCAGCATCATATCTCTTCTTCTCCTTATCATCAAGCTCATCATACATTCTTGGTCTATCCAACCCCAAAACGACGGTTCCATCAGCTGCAGTTTCAAAGATATCCCTGGTAGTTCCAATTTGAAATGGTCCTTCATCAATTGACTTAAGGATGTTAACACCATTCTCTTTTCCTAAGCAAAACAATCTGATTATTTGTGCCCAAGAGTTATAATCGGTTCTATCAAGCATGGAGGACGAGTATCAGACCCTGCAACTTGAATGTCATCAGCAACGGAAGAGATGATAGTAGTCATGATTCCTAAGTACACGGGATTTTACTACTCTTTGATTAAACCGGGAAATAGATTCTTTCACGGGATTTTACTAAATCAAGAGAAAACTGTAAAACTTAACACGAAGAAATGACAAGTCGCACAATAGTCAAAACGCAGAGTTACCAAGTCGCTTTAATCAAACCGCTGAATTATCAAGTCAATTTAATCAAACCGCTGTATTAAACTGCTTCAATCGAACCTATGAATTATCAAGTCGCTTGATGTCAAATCGCAACAATCAACTCACACAATTATCAAACCGCAGCGTACAAATCGCTTTGATCAAATCGCTGAAAATGCAAACTTTTCCAATCAAAAACACCACAACCAAGATGAATCTAGCCTTCCAAATCAAAAACTAAACACTGATGATGATTCTAAACACAAAAGTACAATAAAAATTCAAATTTTAACACTAAATAGGATCAAAATGATGAAAATGTCTCTAAACTCATTCAAACCAAAAAACTTATGAAAACCACTAAGAATTCTAGAACATGTAGAGTAGATGATCAAACCATGGCTGTGATACCATTTGTAACATATTGGTTTTCATAAAATACACAATCACAACATAAACGTTCGAATGAGGTTTGAGTTTAGAGAGAAAAAGTGGAGAGAAATGGGAGCTTTTAGAAAGAGAAAGAAAACTATATTATAAAGCTCCAACCCTTTTCTTTGCTAGGCAAAGGGTATTTATAGTCTCTTACATGAAACGCCACCTACGGGCTGTGGATCAGGCATACAGTGGGTAAAGACCCGTCCGTCCTCCACGGTGTTACTTAACTAACTACTAACTATTACTAAATCACTATGACTACGAGCTTTCTAACGAATACATATACTTGAAGTGACCGAGTCTTTAACTACCGGATTTTCTAAATCCCAACACAGACCAAGGCAGTGGTACAAAAGGTTTGATGTGTATATGGTCAGCAATGAGTTTAGCCGTAATAGCTATGATAGTTGTGTTTACTTTAAGGAGTTTGCATCAGGTATGTACATTTATCTATTGTTGTATGTAGATGATATGTTGATTGCTTGTAGAAGCAAGTCTGAGATCGAATATACCAAGGGACTGTTGCGAAAAGAGTTTGATATGAAGGAACTGGGTCCAGCTAGGAAGATACTTGGTATGGAGATTATCAAGGATAGAGGTAACCGAACCGTGAAGGTTTCTCAGTCCGGATATGTGTAGAAAATTCTGAATAAATTCATAGTGGATAATGGCAAGTCGGTCTCTGTGCCATTGGGAGCACACTTCAAGGTATGTTTGAAGGATTGTCCGTCGAGTGACTGAGATGTGGAAAGAATGAGTAATTTCCCATATGCGAATGATGTAGGGAGTTTAATGTACTTGATGGTATGTACCAGACCAGATATTGCGTACGTTTTTAGCATTATGAGCAGGTATTTGGCGAATCCAGGTAAAAACCACTTGGAGGCAGTGAAGTTGTTGGGATATAAAAGATAAAGTACTGAAGAAAGTCAAAGTGTTGAATAAAGTCAAAGTACTGCTTAATGAAAGACAAAGTACTGCTCGTATCAAAGTACTGCAAAGCTAAAGGAATGCTATATCGTTTATGGAAAGCTTTGTAATTCTAGAATATTCTTAGTTTAGAATTAGTATTACTTATCGTACAAGGATTGTAATTGTAAACCGACTAGGGTACTCCTTATGTCTATAAAAGGACCCCTAGATTAGCATTAGAGATACGCAACATTAGAGAATATTAGAGATACGACTTACATGCAAGTTCGTTATTAGAGTTATTAGGGTTATTAGTGAATCTGTGTATCAAGCAGATTCAAAGTTTTAATATAATCGTTGAAGTTTAAAAGTTATTCTTCTTAGCTTTATTGAAGTAGTTTCCGCATACTTAATAGAGTAATATCAGTGTTTCATTGTTAGTAATTTAGGATTTATCCAAGGTTGCTAAACCCTTACAAGCTACATAGTTAGTTTGGTCAGAGTATATCGATCCAACAAGTGGTATCAGAGCTTGTGTGGAAACTCGGATTAAGAAGAAACCCTTAAAACCGATTTAACTACAAACCCTAAAGATGTGGTGAAGCACCACTCCCATCCATCACCTCACTCATCCTATCATCAAGAAGGGAGAATATGATCTCTGGAGCATGAAGATGAGGCAGTACGTTGCTATTACAGACCATGCACTGTGGAATATGATTGTCAATGGTAATGTCGTTCTTGAAGAACCTGTAGAAGTTCCTGGACAACCTAAACCACCTCAGCCTACCTTGCCAGCAGCTACAAAAAGAAATCAAGAGAAGGCTCTCAACATACTGCTGTCTGCTATTCCTGATGGTCACCTGCTAAAGTTTCATGATGCTAAGGATGCAAAACAACTACGGGCTGCTATGAAGACAAGATTTGGAGGTAATGATGCTTCCAAGAAGATGCATAGAAATCTGTTGAAGCAACAATTTGAAACATTCACTGTTGGTGAAAGAGAAGGCCTTGATGCTGCCTATGACAGATTCCAAAATCTCCTTAGTATGCTAGAGTTATATGAAGAAAAGGTATTTGTTGAAGATGCTAATTTGAAGTTCTTAAGAAGTTTGCCATCCGTATGGCATGTGGTTGCTACTATGATTAGAGGACAATCTGGTTTAGATACTTTGGACTTTGATGATCTCTACAACAACTTAAAGGTGTATGAGCATGAGATGAATGGTCAAACAAGTTCAAAATTTCATAGTATTGCTTTTGTGTCTTCTGAAAAGAGAGGCAGTACTTTCACTAAAAGTACTGCTTATCCTATTCAAAGTATTGTTGGTGAAAAACAGAATATTGTACAACCATGACTACTACCACCTCATCACCATCAAACACCATCAAATCTGATGATGTTATATGTTCTTTCATTGCTTAGCAAGCCACTTTACCAGTTATTTATGAAGAAGATTTGATGCAAATTGAAGAGGATGATCTAGAAGAAATTGACATAAGATGGCAAGTTGCCATGATCACTGCAAGGATCAAGAAGTTCATGAAGAAAACAGGAAGAGGCATTGACTTCAAGCCCAAACAGGGTATAACATTTGACAAGTCCAAGATTGAATGCTTTAATTGTCAAAGAACTGGACACTTTGCAAGAGAATGCAAGTTTGCTAAATATCAAGCAAACAGGATGATTAAGAAACCCAAGCTTGAAATAAAAGAAGTTCCTATTACTGAATCAAAACCAAAAGGATTGGTTGCTCAAGAAAATCTATCAGAGGTTGACTGGAGTGTTGAATTTGATGATGAACCAGTAACCTACTCTATGGTCGCAGTGAAAGAGTTTGACTGGAGCACAGCTTTTGATGAGGAACCAGGATTTGCTGCTTTAGAATCAAGAGATGGCCTTGGAAGCTTTGATTGGAGCATGGAAAGTGAAGAAGAGCATCTTCTGCTCGCTATGATAGCTACTTCACCAAGTTCACCTACTATCTCTGAGGTATGCTCTAAGTGTAATGATTTTTATCAAAAAGTGCTTAAAGATTATGTAACTGAAAGAGATAATTATAGAAGGGCTAGGTCTGAGGTAGCTGGTTATCAATTAACTTTAGAGTCAATGGAAGCCAAAATAATTACTCGTGAAAATAATGAAATTGCTTGGGCAGAAAAATATGAGCAACAGGATTATCAATTAAAATTAAGTGAATTGAAGTTAGGATGTAAGGTTTCTGAACTTGAAAAGATGACTAAAGAAAGGGATGAATTGTTAGAGAAATTTGCTAGTTGGAATGAATCTGGCCTTTCACATGTTAGTTTTGTTGAAAAACAGAAAAGAGCACACATTAAAACTGGCCTAGGTTTTGGTATGGACTTTAGTAGTACAGAAGAAAACCCACCTAGTGATAAGGAACAAATTGATTCAGAGGAGATAACAACTAGTGATGATGAACTCATTAGCTCAGAAGAGAACACATCTAGTAATGAAGAATCAATTAGTCAAACACCTCCTGAATTTAAGAAAGACAAGGGTTATAATGCAGTTCCTCCACCAACTGGTAGTTTTCAACCACTTAGGACTGATGTTTCTTGTTTTGGAGTAGACAATTTAGAGTTTAGGAAAAAGCTTACTGGTCAATCTAACTCAGGTCCATCTAGTTCTGAATCCCCAAAAGAAACAGTTGAGAAACCTAAGGATGATAATGTTAAGAGTCAAGCAGTACCTACAACTCAAAGTACTTCTAAACATTCAGTAGTACCTTCAAGAAAAACTTTTCAAAATACTGCTAAATCTTTTTGGGATAGTTTTGGTCATTCACCAAGAAGTCAGGATTGTTTTGGTCATAGGACTAAAGGAAGAAATTTTGGGAGTATGGGTAAAAAATTATGCTTTGTTTGTTATAGTCCTGATCATTTGATTAAGGACTGTGACTTTCACTCAGAATATTTAAGCAAATTCCCAAAGACTAAAACTGCCAACCAAAAACCAAGGGAGAATAAACCTGTTTGGAATCATTCACATAGGGTAAACCATAGTAATATCTCAAAAGACTATAGGTACCCTCACCAGAGAAGACCTTTTTCAAAACCTCCAGTACCTTCAAGCACTTTTCAAGGTACTGATAAGCCAAAAGTTTCTCAAGCAGTACCTTCTCAAAGTACTGCTAGGTTTTCACCCAATCAAGGTACTGCTAGCACTTTTTGGAATGAAAGCCCTAGGAAATCCACTTACTATCAACCTAGAAGGCGTTACACCTTAAATAGAGTATCTAGATCAAAGAAATCTACACAAAAAGTTAAAACCAACTGGGTTAAGAAAGAAAGTATTGATGGGGAACAAACAGTACTTTCAGCAAGAAAGGGTGAAAAAGGGAATTTTGTTGAAAAAGAAAAGGAGAATTTTGATGAAAAAGAGAGTTTTGTTGAAAAACCAACACATGTTTTGGAACAAACAAAAATAATTGATCATGTTTTCAAAGACAGTGGAGATTACATACTTCAAGAATTTAAGTATGTCATTCCACAAGGGGAACACAAGTCAGTAATGGCTTGGGTTCCTAAAATTAACTAACTCTTTCATCTTTGTGCAGGGCAACACAGAAGAGGAGCTTAAAGATCATTTAATTGTTGATAGTGGTTGCTCTGGAAGCATGACAGGAGACAAAGAGATTTTGTCAGATTTTAGATCTTATTTTGGAGGAAGAGTTGCATTTGGTAATGATCCTAGTGGAGGTAGAATTACTGGAAAAGGAACCATCATGGCAGGAAGCATAGATATTGAGAATGTTCGTTATGTGTTAGGAATTAGAAATTCCAGGTATTAAAGAGTCGGTCACCTCAAGTATATGTAATCGTTAGAAAGCTCGTAGTCATAGTTATTTTATGTTAAGTAGTATTTTGTTAAGTAACACCGTGGAGGACGGACGGGTCTTTACCCACTGTATGCCTGATCCACAGCCCGTTATGTGGCGTTTTATGTAAGACTATAAATACTCTCTACCTCCCAAGGTAGAGAGTTGGAGCTCATAATAATATTTTCTTTCTCTCACTATAGTTCCCAACTCTCTTCCTTTCTCTCACTAGAACTCTCTCTCTCTAACATTCTTATACGCCTACTTTGATCATGGTTTAGAGTGTTTGTGAAATCCAATATCTAACAATTGGTATCAAGAGCCATGGTTTGATCACTCATCTTTCATGCTCTTTGTTTTGGTGGATTTCATAAGGTTTTTGAAGTATTAAGGGTTTAGGAGAGTTTGATTCATTTGGACAAATTCTTGTGTTAAAGTTTGAATTTTGCTTGTACTTTTGTGTTTAGGATCATCATATGTGTTTATGTTTTGAATTGGAAGCCTTAAATCATTGTGGTTTGGTTGTTTTGGATTGATAAAGTGGTTATTTTTGAAAAAAGGACTAAGCGAGTTGTGTCTCGGATTTGTGTTTCTTCAAAGCGAGTTGCTTTGTTATTTAAAGCGAGTTGGTACATGCGACTTAGCTGTTTAGCGAGTTGATATTTATGCTACTTGGGTTCTAAGCGAGTTAACTTAAGCGACTTAATGTTCAAGCGAGTTGATTGTGTTGCGAGTTGAGACTAAAGCGAGTTGGCTATTTAGCGACTTGATTAATTAAGCGAGTTGAGTGTGTTGCGAGTTGACTTCTTATGCGAGTTGTGTGTTTAGCGACTTGTTCATTTAGACCTTTTTCTTCTTCGTATTACGTTCTTACGGTTGTTCTTTTGGTTTAGTAAAATCCCGTGAAAGAATCAATTTCGTGGTTTAATCAAAGAATTGCAAAATCCCGTAGAGCTTGAAACATGTCTACAAGCGTTCCTACTATCATCTCCATTGCGAGGATGTTCAAGCATGGTTGGATACTCGTCCACCCATGCTTGACAGACTACGATTCTTGGGCTCAACGAATCAGATTATGCTTGCCTTGGAAAGGAATATGGTGTCAACATTCTCAAATCCATTGATGAAGGACCGTATCGAGTTGAGACGACTAGAGATGTACTTGATACTGCTGAAGATGGAACTCGGATTTACGGAATGGACAGACCAAAGATGTATGATGAGCTTGATGATAAGGAGAAAAAGAGATTCGATGCTGATATCGGGGCTTCAAACATTGTTCTTCAAGGTCTTCCTAAAGACATCTACAAGCTGATCAATCACAACACGAAGCAAAGGCGGTATGGGATAATGTTAAGATGCTTCTCTGAGGTTCAGAATTAACTATGGAAGACAGAGAATCACAACTCTATGACGAATTTGAACACTTCAAGATGAAACGAGATGAGAGTGTCTATGAGTACTATGTGAGATTTCATAAGTTGGTGAATGACATGAGGAACATCAGAATGACTATGCCTAACATTCAGTTGAACTCAAAATTTGTGAACAACATGAATCCCGAATGGCACAAGTTTGTCACCTCTGTGAAGCTCACTAAAGGATTGAAGAATACAAACTATGAGCAACTCTATGCCTTCCTCCTTGAGAATGAGAGACATGCTATGTTTGAAAAATTGGTTCTTAATCAGTTCAAAACCAACCGGGGAGAGACAAGCTCGTCTAATGACTCAACTGCCTTCTACTCAAACATCGGAATCACAACCAAAGCCTCACAAGTCATACCCATGGGAAATGGTAATCACAAACTAATTCTGATCCTATGTTCAAACAAGCGATCTTTGATGCACACGTGGGTAATTTCATTAATCAACTAGCTCTTATGATTAGTCAAAACATGAATTCTCTCCCACAAACCAATAACAACCTCGAACGAGCATCTAACCCACACAATCAAGCTCTTGTTAAAGATGGGAGGATCGTGGTGCAACCAGTTCGGAAAGATAGTATGATCGGGGAAGAGGTGGAGTGGTAGAGGTTATGTTGGTAATCAGAATCGAGGAAGGAATGGTAATCAAGGTCAAGCTAAGCAGATCAAATGTTATAATTGTGGTGGTGAGGGACACATTGCAAGGAACTGCACATCTCCAAAGCGTCCACGAATCTGATTACTTGAGAGATAAGATCTTTGCTTGTGCAAGCTCAGGATAATGGTGCTGCTTTGGATGAAGAGGAATTGTTGTTTCTAGCTGAGGGCAATGCCAAGACCTATGATGCAGATGTGGATGAGCGGCCTATTGGGAGATAGGTCACAATCATCGAAATGCCTTTCAAGTCGATTGTGATGCATACGACTCTGATGTGGATGATGGACCTAATGCACACACAATCTTTATGGCTAGCATTTCTCCAATGGTTTCTCCCAAGGTCTCCTCTTCACCACAAGCTGGCCCATCCAAAGACACACTCATCTCAGAGGTACTAAAACTATCGATGATCTTTGATGTGCAAAAGATGCATGACAAAGTACTATCAACTGAAACTTTTGTATCAAATATTGAAAATATGGGTAATATCAATGTTGTCCCATATGATCAATATGTGAAACAAAGTGAAAGTGAAGTTGTACCAAGTGATGCATCTCCTGCATTCAACAATGACTATATTTTTGATGAATACACTGTGCCCTGATGAGTGTAATATCTGAATTAAATGCCTATAAAGAGCGTGTTGCTATTTATGAACAACGTGCTAAATTTGAGTTGACCACTCGTGGCGAGGAAATGGATGACCAAGTGCGTACAATTATTAGAAAAAGTAATTTTTAAGAAGAAGTATTAAAACAAGAGTTAAATTCCTTGCAAGAAAAGCTTTCTAAAAGTGCTAAGCAAAAACAAGAACTTCAAGAAAATGTGAAAATGCTTAAGCAAGAATTTAATGCAAAGGAATCAAAACTCTTGAAAGATTTTTCTAATCTGAAAACTTTGAAAAACAAACTTGAAAACAAGTTGTACATACAAGGGAAACACCATTCAGATTTGCTCACATGATCACTAAGCATAGGGTCCTAAGCGATAAGCATAGCATTCCCTTGTTAAGGAACCAAATCCAGAGGTCATTAAAAGGGCTAGAAATGCTCATAAGGTTCTTTATGATGGCAATGAAATCCTTAAACCTAGACGAAACCTAGTTGCGTTGAGTGCAGAGGGAAGATAAGAAATCGATGAAGTCACTAGGGAAAAGATGAACAAGAAATTAGATGATCCTAAATGTAGAGATAAGAAAATAAAGATCACACCCCATGATTACAAGAAGGAAAACTGGATTTCCTTGAACATGTTTAAACCTCGGACATTGTTGACTCCCGAACAAGTTTTCTGGAAAATGGATTTAGATAAGCGAAAAGCTGAAAATATTGTTGAAACAAACCCTCCTCTTTGGAAAATGCCTAGAAGCGTTGTGTATCCTCCTAATTCACCAATGCATCTTGTTCCTAGAACAATTGCCACTAAAAGCAAGACCTTAATTAGCCAATATGTTATACTTCAACTATTTGTTGATTTTGAGAAAACTTGCAAGAAAAGGATCACACCGACTGGTATTACGGAAGGAGAAAGAGGTTTTGAGCAAATGAAAGAATGTTATTTAAGTGAGGTCATGCCTTTCTTTAAACTTCTAAAAGATCACTTTGAGAGTCTTAAAAAGGGATAGAAACTGATATTAAGGGAATGGAAAAGGAATTTGATGCAATGATAGTTGAAGTTAGTGACTATGAGCGAGCACTAAAATATAATGAGATTGAGAGGAAGAACTTGCATACACTAAATGAGAACCTCGATTTGAATGTATTACTCATGATGTGTTTTTCACTGCTACAAATTGTTCCATTAATGCTTCCAAATTTCATGAATTATCGGTTGCTCTGAAAGTCTCCCATGATCGTGTCATTGAGCTTGAAAAACTAATTCTAAACTAAACGAGAAAATTGAACTGGATGATCACGACAATTTGGTTAAACATTTTTCTAAACTGGAAGTTGAGCATTTTAATTTACAACTAAAATATCAACATCTTAAAGAAAATGTCAAAACTTCAAATATCAAGACATCCTCGGATGCTCGAGTTTGATGCGATTTTTCAAATTAACAAACGTGATGAACATATTCAAGCTCATTGCAACACGATCAGAAAGTTGAAAGCCCAAATCTCTCAATTAAAGGGTCAAACGAACAATATGAAAGGCTCCCAAATGCCTCCTCCTTTAGATTCTCGAAATTCTCAAACTTTTCATCTTCAAAACTTAGTTGATGCCTTACAAAAGGAAAACGAGAGTTTTCTAGAAGAAAATGAAAAAGTTAAGCGACATTTTAAAGAGTTATATGATTCAATAAAAGTCACCCGTGACCAAAACAACGAAAAATAACGTCTTTACAAAAGGAAATTGAGAATCTGAGAAGTCGGGAAATGGGAAGCGCCACTTGTTTTCAATAAGAATGTTGTCTCAAAGTCACCCTTAGATTGCAAATACACTGTGATAGTTAAATATATTCCTCCTCATCTTAGGAATAATGAACATGCTTTTCATGAATCCTGTGCTCACCTTAAGGATAGTCTAGAATGTCTCCGTGAGATTGTCGAAGAGGATTTCATTAACAAACCTCTTGATAGTGAAATTAGGTTTGCTTGCCTCGAGGCCAAACGATCTCAAGAGTTGCTAGAATGTGTAATTGCAACATGTCCCAAATCCTTAACCTTAGGTGCAAAAGGCAAAGCTGTGATGCCTTGTTCTATGCCTAGTCTTTAGCCTTCAAACCATTCTAGGCCCAGTTTTAAGAAAGTATACATCAATGTGTCGTCTAGTAATACTGATCCTTGCACGTCTAGTTCAGGAATGCAAAAAGTAGATCAACCA
Source organism: Chrysanthemum makinoi (assembly GCA_910596185.1). Taxonomy (NCBI): domain Eukaryota; kingdom Viridiplantae; phylum Streptophyta; class Magnoliopsida; order Asterales; family Asteraceae; genus Chrysanthemum; species Chrysanthemum makinoi. Next base: position 245,599,642 of record OU343220.1, on the reverse strand, counting down.
ACTAATGTTCCCATAATTCCCTCTAGAGGAGTAATCAATGACATTAAAGCGAGGAGGTCAAAGTCTCAAGACAATACAAGGAATGATAGGACCTTGCAAGCTAAAATTGTGCATTGGAAGAGAGTAGAAGACCAATCTAGGAACTTTAAGCTTGAGTTGAATAAAACGAATCGTGTTGATTCTAGTATTAGCCTTAGGCATACTGTAATTAATTCGAATTTTGATACTATTTGCAAACCTTGTAATAATGTCTGCTTGAATTCTGTTGCTAATCATGAATGTGGTGTGAATGCTTTGTCTAATCTTTGTCAAATGCCCAGTTAAAATTGTTAATGCTAATAATCGTGCAAATAAGGCAAAAAGGCAAAAGCGAAAGATTGTTAGAAAACAGTGGAAACCCACAGGAAGAACTTTTATAAAGATAGGTTATTATTGGATACCTTTTGGCCATAAGAATAATCAGTTTTGTTCTCAAACTGCTAAGATTATGCCCACTAGAAAATGGATGCCTCCTGGTAGAACTATTCCCTTAAGAAGTGAACATACTTTGAATAGGTCAAATCTGAGACACCAGACATTGCATCTATTCCCAATGATTCCATTGCTTCTACTTCGATATGGATGTTTCTATTTATGATGTGGGTGTTCCAATTACTGTTACTAACCAAGTGGAACCCATTCTTGCATGGGGATCCCAATTATCCGATTATCCATTCTTGTGCATGTTCAACTGCGATCGTTCAAATCGTTACGTGGTACTGGACTCAGGCATTCCAAGCATATGACCGGAGACCGGTCGCGCTCATGAACCGTGAGCAAATTCATCAGTTAGATTCGGTAATGATCATTTCGGTGCAATTATGGGTTATGGTGATTATGTTGTTGGTGATAGTGTTATCTCTAGAGTATACTATGTGGAAGGTCTTGGTCATAATCTGTTCTCTGTCGGTCAATTCTGTGACTCGGATCTAGAAGTAGCCTTCAGAAAACATACTTGTTTTGTTAGAGAACTTGATGGTAAGGAACTTTTAAGAGGAACTCGTGGTTCAAATCTTTACACCATCTCTATAGAAGATATGATGAAGTCTTCTCCAATTTGCTTGCTGTCAAAGGCTTCAAAAACAAAGTCATGGTTATGGCATCGACGTCTCAATCACTTGAACTTCGGCACCATCAATGATCTCTCCAAAAAGGACTTAGTTGTAGGTTTACCTCGACTAAAGTATGAAAAGGATCATCTTTGTTCAGCATGTCAATTGGGAAAAAGCAAGAAGTATGCCCATAAACCCAAACCTACTAACTCTGTCACAGAAGTTCTTCATACAATTCATATGGATTTATGTGGACCAATGAGAGTCCAGAATATCTTTGGGAAGAAATATGTGTTAGTTGTAGTTGATGATTACTCTAGATTCACCTGGGTCAAGTTCTTAAGGACAAAGGATGAAACTCCGAATATCATCATCAAACTCATCAAACAGCTGCAGGTTCGACTTAACAAAACCGTCGGAATTATCCGGACAGACAATGGAACTGAGTTTGTTAACAAACAACTTAGTGATTTTTATGAAAGCATTGGAATCAACCATCAAAGAAGTGTTCCACGAACTCCTCAACGAGCGGTGTAGTTGAAAGGCTAAATCGAACTCTTGTAGAAGCCGCTAGAACAATGCTGATCGATTTACTCAAAAGTTCCAATGTTTCTCACGGGTGAAGCTATTGCCACTTGCATGCTACACACAAAATCGTTCCGATTCACACTGTTCATGGAAAGACACCATATGAACTTGTCCACAACTGAAAACCTAATCTCTCTTTCCTTCGTGTGTTTGGAGCATTGTGCTATCCAACTAATGAGGGTCAAGACTTAGGCAAACTTAGAGCTAAAGCGGACATTGGAGTATTTGTAGGGTATGCACCAAACAAAAAGGGATACCGAATCTACAACAAAAGAACCCGAAACATCATGGAAACAATTCACGTTACGTTTGATGAGTGACGGTCAAACGGCTCTGAACAATTCGAGTTCGGACCCGCACTTCAAAACAATCCAATTGGTTCATCCCTTGTTCCAAACTCTTCTCAAGAAACTCCATATGTACCTCCATCCGAAGATGATTTAAAGAAATTGTTTGATCCTATGTTTGATGAACTTTATGATCCGAATACTAATGAGGTGTTGATCCCTACAACGAGGCGCTCATATTCCATGAATGAAGTCAATCCCTCGGTCTCAATATCTTTAAGTCAAGAAGCACCTGCTTGATCCTTGATCTCATCAACAAATCATCATTCTTCAAATGTACATCATGGAACTGTTTCGGCTTCAATGATGAAGTTAATCCCTTTGCTACTCCCGAAGATGCTCCGTTTGAAAACATATTTGCTCCTGAATCTTCATCAGAACCATCTTCGTCGAGGAGACATCAACTCGCTACTTCAGGTCCCTCAACAACTACCACATGAACACCTGAGAAAATGGACTCACGATCATCCATTAGACAACATCATTGGAAATCCCTCTCGTCCAGTATCCACACGGAAACAACTTGCAACCGATGCCTTATGGTGCTTCTTCAACTCGTACTCTCTAAGGTCGAACCAAAAGATGTTAAAACCGCCATGAATGAAGATAGCCGGTTCAATGCTATGCAAGATGAAATTCATGAGTTCGATCGACTAGATGTATGGGAGTTAGTACCGGCTCCAGATTGTGCTATGATTATTGCTCTAAAATGGATCTTCAAAGTGAAACTTGATGAGCATGGTGATGTGTTGAAGAACAAGGCTCGATTAGTTGCTAAAGGATACCGTCAAGAGGAGGGTATTGACTTTGAAGAATCTTTTGCTCCGGTTGCTCGAATCGAGGCAATCGAATCTTTTGGCTAATGCTTCTAGTAAGAACATGGTAGTCTATCGATGGATGTGAAGACGGCATTTCTGAACGGAGACCTTAAAGAAGTCGTCTACGTCGGCCAACCTGAAGGATTTGTAAATCAAGAGCATCCTACTCACGTTTATCGTTTGAAGAAGGCCCTCTACGGTTTAAAGCAAGCTCCAAGGGCATGGTATGATACCCTGTCAAAGTTTCTTCTATCAACCGGATTTAGCAAAGGAGCAGTTGATCCAACATTGTTCACCGGAAGTCAGGCAAACATTTAATTCATGTTCAAATTTATGTTGATGATATTATTTTTGCCTCGACTGATCCAATGGAATGTGATCGTTTTTCTAATGAAATGAGTTCAAAATTTCAAATGTCAATGATGGGACAAATGTCATTTTTCTTGGGATTACAAATTTCACAAAGTCCCGGAGGCATTTTCATAAATCAATCTAAATATGCAATAGAAATCTTAAAGAAATTTGGATTTGATTCAAGTGACCCTGTTGACACCCCATGATTGATCGAACCAAACTAGATGAGGACCACTCAGGAATCATGATTGACCAAACAAAATATCGTAGTATGATTGGATCCCGATGTACCTCACTAGTAGACCGGACATCTTGTTCACTGTTTGCATGTGTGCTAGATACCAGGCTAAGCCTACTAAAAAGCACCTTGAAGCGTTAAACGGGTCTTTCGGTATCTCCAAGGAACCATCAATATGGGACTATGGTACGCGAAGGACACCGGTATGTCACTAACGGCCTATGCGATGATCCGATCATGCGAGGTTGTCAAGATACACGTCCGAAATGCACCGAGGTGCTCGCTTTTTGGGTGATAAGCTTGTGAGTGGGTCTTCAAAGAAGCAAATGAGTACTTCTATTTCCTCTACAGAGGCTGAATACATAGCCATGTCATCTTGTTGTGCTCAAATCTTATGGATGAGATCTCAATTATCGGACTATGGCTTTGAATTCAACAAAATCCTCTCTGTCTTTGTGATAATAAAAGTGATATTGCTCTATCATGCAACAACGTTCAACACTCAAGAGCAAAGCATATCGACATTCGACATCATTTCATCGGGGAACAAGTGGAAAAAGGTGTGGTGGAACTCTATTTTGTGAGGTCTCAATATCGGTTAGCGAGACATCTTCACCAAAGCTCTTCCAAGAGAACGCTTTGAGTTTATTCTTCCACGACTTGGCATGAAAAGCCTTCAACCAGAAACACTCAAACGCTCTTGAGGAAGACGAGGAGTGAAGGTCTATCTTCATCTATCTCTTGTATATATCTATTCGAAAAACAAAATACAAAATTATAAAACCTTCAAAATCCATAAAAATCTGAAAAATTCGAAAAATCTTCAAAAATATTGTCATTTTGTCATGCTTTTTCTCGGTTCGATAATATCTACGGTCTTTGTTTTGTCATTCAAAGAATGACACGGGACTTTAGATGTTGTTCGAATTTTCATTAAAAAAAACAAAAAAAAAATAAATAAAAAATAAAAAAAATAAGAGAAAGAAAAACAATGGTTTATTGTCATTTCAGGCAGTAACCCGCTTTTTCAAAGAAAGAACAGAGCCATACTTTATCATGTTTTCAAAATTCCATGCTCGGATTCTTTAAACATTTATCTGCTGAAAACTAACTGCTTTGAAAAATAACTCAGTCTCTATTTTTGATAATCATCCGGACTTATTTGTCAAAATATCAATCTCTCAATCAACAACCTATGTCATTGATTGAGGGGAGAATGATTTCAATTAAATTAAAAGGTTATTTGTCATTCAATTGTTTTCAAAAGATATTCATGCATGTTTTATCAATGGAGTTTAAAGTCTTAAAATCCGATCATTATCGGTTAAAACGCTTTCATAATCAAGTCACAATTCTCCTTAAAAGCTTTCAAAATCAATTTAAATCTATAAGAGATCACAAATCTCAAATGATTTGATAATTGTGATCGGGGAGAATGTGTGATTTAAATTGGATTTAAACCGATAATTCGGTAAATGGTTTTATAAGGATGTACAAGCTCTCCTTCCCACATGTGACAAACGATTTCAAATTTTCCATGCACATGTTGAGGGGAGCATCTATCTTAAACCTATGATTTGAAACGTGATAACTTATCTCAAGGTGCAGGTTCCCTCTAGTATGTGCAAAACTCTTTTCAAATCTCGAGGCACATATTGAGGGGAGCAAAATCATGAAAACCTCATCCTTCCCCAAAATGCTTTATCTACTTGATTCGATTAGGGAAGTGATGTTGATATTTTTGAAAATGGTAATCAAAGAAGTTAATTCTTTCTCTTGCCTCCGTGTGGAAAACTATTTCAAATACTTGATTCACATGTTGAGGGGAGTTCTTCTTCTAAAAATATCAAAAACAATTCAGGTACAAAATGCTTTGATAAAATATCATAAGTATCTGGATTGATTTTCAAATGGTTTTCAATTGGTTCCTATGGCGGATGAACAATACCAAAAAGACCGACCAACTTTACATTATGTATGGTGATATAAGGACGATAAGGTTAGGTATGTGTTCCCATGATCCGCCAGAACCGGAGGGATCTACCGAGGGACTATCCACTAGTTAGTGTAGAGTTCTTAGGTATGATGATAAAAGGAGAAAAATGAGATATGGGAAGAGTGCGGACTAAGACTGAGCTAGTCCTGGAATAAACCCAACAAGGTTCTTGCTATGAAGTCTCGGTAAGCACTGAAGGGGTTGAAGAATTAAAAAGAATTGAATGAGAAAAGGGTGAAAACAAATAGCCCTCCATTTATTCAACCTTAGGGCAGAAACCGGGTTCAATTCATATGCTACCGATGGTAACATCGGTATTGAAGACAAGACGTCATGGACCCAAAGGACGACCTTGCACTTCAACTTCTCAAACCACTCAAGTTCCTCTTAAAAGGACTTGTTTCATTCTCACGGGGAACCGACATTATCTATCGACTTTCTCTTAGAGATTGTTGATATTGAAAGAGGAGACCCTCTCCCTAGTCTCCGATATAGGATCCAAATATGCACAAATTGAGTCTAGTGCCACGAGATCATCAATAAATCTCATTAGGACACTTTCAATGAAGACTCTCTGTTTCACACAATGTGGAAAGAGAGATTATATCTTGAGTCCTACGCATTATCCTTGTGGTATTGCCAGAACATCTGAGTGATGTGTTTACATATTCACTGTGAAGATGGAAAGCCTTCTGGAGCCAACATCTAACAAGCTCCTGGTAGGTGGCATGTGAGATCTATTATACGATCAACCATGTGACAACTGAACAGAAACAATGGGGCGATTCAATCTTTTGAATCAATCCTGGTTCAGGTTATGGATTGATGGATACCTTTGAAAAACCGGTCTTTGTGCTTTAAAACTCTTTTCATTAGCACGTCGACCGTGTACTAATTTTTCAAATCAAAAGGTGTTTTATGATTGATAATTGATTTTCATTAAAACCTTCGTTATATTGCAAAAACAATTTCTATTGAGCAATACACGATTGTTTTTCAAATCTCTTTTCATCAATCTGGAAGTAAATTCGGTTCACTCACTCCGTGTTGTCTTCTTTGAGACGTTCGGTTTGAGAACGCTAGAGCATGCGAAACCCTGTCAAGGAAATTCTTGAATTATACGATCACAGCAGATTGTACCGATCAACGGGAACCGTGGGCCGTGTACCTCAATTCAACGAAAGTGATCAAAGACACTTTCGTGTGCTTTATTGCTAACCGCTTTTATGCGGTACATCCGACGCTTTGCGTATCGAATGAAGCGGTCAATCCATAGCCACATGCTCACACTACACATTCATCTCAAAAGAAATCATGATTAGTGCATCAATGACTCTGATATTTTCACTCCATGCTTCACGCTGCCGCCAATATCATGAATCAACGAATGCTTCCGCTACTCTGATGAGAAGATATCATGATCCGGAATGTGAGCATGTCGGTCCGAAAGTCACAACATCACATAATACCAACACCACAATGGATGTATCGAGATTTTCTATTAGCCGATGATCTCAAAAGCTGGCTCAACATTATTATCACGTGGATCAGGAAAAGACCTCCACTTGGATTAACCAAACATGCAATGAGTGGAATCAATGACTACGAAGCCGGAGCAAAGTACTACATCAAGAATGCAAGATCAATTGTTAATGTAATATCCGATTGTATTCAATGTCATTTTAGTATATGTTTGAGGTGACCTCCCTTAGGGGAGATTGTTAGGAATTAGAAATTCCATGTATTAAAGAGTCGGTCACCTCAAGTATATGTAATCGTTAGAAAGCTCGTAGTCATAGTTATTTTATGTTAAGTAGTATTTTGTTAAGTAACACCGTGGAGGACGGACGGGTCTTTACCCACAGTATGCACGATCCACGTACCGTTGTGTGGCGTTTTATTGTAAGACTATAAATACTCTCTACCTCCCAAGGTAGAGAGTTGGAGCTCATAATAATATTTTCTTTCTCTCACTATAGTTCCCAACTCTCTTCCTTTCTCTCACTAGAACTCTCTCTCTCTAACATTCTTATACGCCTACTTTGATCATGGTTTAGAGTGTTTGTGAAATCCAATATCTAACATTATGTGAAGGAGCTCAAGTTCAATCTTTTGTTAGTCTCTCAGATCTGTGACAAGAAGCACCCTGTGTTATTCACTGACACAGAATGTCTTATTCTTTCCCCTGAGTTCAAGCTTGTTGATGATAACTTGGTAACACTGAGAGTACCAAGAACCAATGATGTGTACAGTCTAGATAAGTATGTTGTGGACATTCTTCAGAAGTTTAACTTCGATGCTATCAAGCCAGTCACCACTCCTATCAAAGCTATCAACTCATTAGGAAAGGATGAAGATGGAGCACATGGATGTCAAGCTTTATAGATCAATGATTGGTTGTCTTATGTACTTAACTGCATCTAGACCTGATATCATGTTTGATGTATGTTTATGTGCAAGATATCAAGTCTCACCCAAGGTCTCTCATATGAATGCATTCAAGAGGATTTTTAGTTACTTGAAGCAACAACCTAAGTTAGGGTTGTGGTATCCAAAGGATTCACCTTTTCACTTGGAAGCCTTTTCAGACAGTGATTATGCATGTGATAATTATGATAGAAGATCAACCACTGGAGGATGCCAATATCTTGGAAGAAGATTAGTTTCTTGGCAATGTAAGAAACAAACCATTGCAGCAACATCATCCATCGAACTGAATATGTTGCAAGTGCTTGTGGACAAGTACTTTGGATGCAGAATCAACTCTTGGATTATGGATTCAATTTTAAGAATACTCCTATCAACATTGACAATGAGAGTACAATTTGCATTGTGATGAATCCTACTTATCACTCCAAGACCAAGCACATTCAGATTAGGCATCACTTTATTCAAGATTGTTATGAGCATAGGCTCATTAATGTTGTCAAGGTCCACACATATGACAATGTAGCTGATCTACTCACAAAAGGATTTGATATTTCAAGATTCAATCATTTGGTGGTGAGTATTGGTATGATTAACTATTAAGCTACAATTAAGGGGAGGACTTATTAGTTAGTTAGTTAGTTAGTCTCGTGCATTGTTTAAGGGGAGGCAATACAATGCCTTTTGATGTTTTTGCCATAGTGAAGAAAAGGATGGAAAGTACTGCTTAGAGTTTATCTGAAAGTACTACTCTGAAAGTACTGCTTTGAAAGTCTCTGCTTACGTCGAAAGCACTGCAGTCTTGTCAACGTACTGTTCCAACGGTCAAAAGATGGGGTAAAATTCAAACAACGGTAACTTTATTAATTGGGCTGTGATTTTTTAAATCTTACCTATAAATAACTACCTTCCGATTTTCCCTCTCACCTTTATACTTATCCATCCATCTCTCTCTCTTGTTCATTAACATTCACTATTCATCGAACCATTCTCACTTATAACAAACAAACAATGGCTAATCGAATCACTGTTAGTAAGCACAACATGGTTGCTAACTTGGACACGACACCGTCCAATGTTGCTTTTCATGACATAATTGATTTCCTCACTGGATCATCAATCAATTATGCTCTTTTGGTCGAACCTGATATCATTGAACCCTGGCTTCAACAATTTTGGGCAACTGCTAGATCTCATATGCAAGATGATGAATCATATATTCAGGCTAAGGTTGCTGGGAAGATAGTTAGAGTTAGTGAAGCCATCGTTAGGGAAGATTTACTGTTTAATGATGAGGAAGGGGCTATTCGTTTTGACAAACAAGTGCTTTGGGATACATTAAGAGATATTGGGTATGAAGGATCTCTCACTGAAACGACCTTTAAGAAACCCTTATTTAGTCCACAATGGAAGTATCTAGTCCATGTTTCGCTTCATTGCTTAAGTCCCAAGAGTACTTCATGGGAACAATTTGGATCTAATATAACCTCTGCCGTAGTAGGATTAGCTACTAATCAACCCTTTAACATTTCAAGAATGATTCTAGATGGTATGCTATCTCACATATCCAATGGTTCACCATTCCTTATGTATCCTCGATTTGTTCAACTATTTTTGAACAAGCAGCTTAAGGATGTACCTAAACCTTCAAGCTTTCTACCTGTTGTTGTACTTCCACCAAAAGTGTTCACTTTCGTGGCTAGAAAGAGTGACAAATTTTCTTGGAGGAATACACCTTTGACTGCTCACATGATGGAAGTCGTCCAAGCTGTTAGAGATGAAGCAGCCTCAAGTGAAGATCATGAGCCTTCGCCGTTTCAAGGAAGGTAACATACCGCTCCATCCCTTTAACAAGTGCCTCAACACACTGCTTCAAGGGAAGGTATTGCATCTGTGCAAAGTACTGCTCATGGTGATTCAGAACCAGAGGTCAACCCACCATCATCTCCCAATGATTATACTTCCACAGATGGGTCTCAAACATCTGGAGGAGATGAGGGAGATATGGCTTCTGAGGGTCAGGTTTTGGATAATTATGCTTTGACAAGGGAGCTTTTGAGATTGAAGAAAGATTATGAAGCTTAAGCTACCCAACTTATGAAGTTGAACAACAAATTTAAAAGATTGAAGAAATTTTTCTGGCCATTAGTTCAACATCATAGATTGTGGGTCAAGTCTCAGAAGAAGAGGGGTAAGAAAATTAAGAAGGCTTCTAAAGGCAAGAGAATCCACAAGCATTCTTTATTCAAATTGGGGAGGATATTGGAGCAAGAGAATTTGAATGAAGATGCTAAACCTCATGCAGATACAGATGTTGAACCTTACAAAGATGCTGAACTTTAAAGTACTGAGTCTCAAGGTACTGGCGTACAAAGTACTGGTGTACAAAGTACTGATGATCAAAGTGCTGGCGATCAAGGTACTGCTCTTCAAGGAACTTATAGACAAGAGCTCATTACACCAAGGACCCTAAATTTTGAAGAAGAAGCTAGTCCTTCAACAGTCTTATAAGAAGAGGAAGCTGATACATCCAAAGTTGAACACACTGCTAGTGATGATGAGACTGTTGCTCAGATATTGTAAAACATGTCAAGACCAAGAGGTATTAGTATTCCAGGTGCTGAACAACAACAACCTCAAGTCTTGCAATCTCAACCTGCTTTAGATCCTAAAGACAAAGGAAAAGGTAAAGTGGTAGAAACAAAGAAAAAGAAGAAGCTTACTTTGGCAGAATTGAGAGCTATTGAAGTGGCTAAGAATGAAGAAGCTGCTAGGAAGCTACAAGATGAATTGGATCTTTGAAGTTGCTATACCAGAAAAGCCAACTGTTATACGTAGACGACCTTAGAGTATTGCTAAGGAAAGAAATGCAATGATGGCCTATCTGAAGGGCAGAGGATATACAGGTCTACATAAGTTGAAGTATATAGAGATGAAAGATTTGTATGATCTTTGTCAAGTAAAGAAGCTTATCAAAAGGAAGTGGCTGGTATTATTCCTTCTGATGATGAAAGGCAGAATGAGGATGCAAGAAAAAGAAGCTTAAAGAGAAAGAGAACAACTGATGATGAACAGCCATCAAAGAAGATACAATTGAGAACATATACAGTTGATGAGCTGAGGAATTATTTAAGAGTTGTAGATTTTGAGCATCCTAAGTCTAAAGAAGCTGCAGTGAAGAAGTCTAAGATGTCTACATTTGAAGTTGTAGAATCAAAGGAAGGAGACTATCTTATGTTCCATAGAGAAGATGAAAGCTTTAGAGTATTTAATCTATTGTGGGATATACTGCATTTGATAGATAGAGAAGATCTGTTTCACCTGTATCAACTAGTGCAATAATATTTTGAGCATATTCCATCAACTGGAGTTGGCTTAGTCTTGCTGGGAGATCTTATAACTATCTAGGAGACAGAAGAAACAAGCACTGATGCGATCTGGAACAACCAAGAAGATTGGGAGATTACTAATTTGCCGGAGATTCTTTGAAGAATCAGGAGTGCATGTTTTGGAGTTAGAAGATGGGACCATGATTCACATGCTAGCAGAAAGAAGATATCCACTTACAAGAGATCTTATGAGAAGAATGCTAGATCATGGTATGGAAGTTGAGTAGGAGAATGAAACAGCCCTTATGGTCATTGAATTGTTTATCAAATGGACAACTATGGCTGATGATGATGCATAAATACTGGTATGGTTCTTAATTATATAAATTTTTGAAAAATAGGTACTTTAATCAAAGTACTGCTGGACAAACAGTACTTTTACCAAAGTACTGCTTGCATCACAAAACCAGTAAAAGTCTTTTTAATAGAAAATAAGCAAATTTTTGTTAAGTGCAAAATATTTTGAAACAAAAGTTAACAGCAACAAATGGTTATCAATGTACCATGGTTTTTAGTTCACCATGGCTTGTGGTAAAGGCTGTGGAAAAACCATTTGTACGGTAATTAGTTCACCATGGTTGCAAGAACTAACTAGTCCAAAAGGGTACGGCTTTTGGTAAAGACTTAAAAAATCCGTTGATAGCTGATGATTTGCTAAAAATCATATGGTTATCAATGTACCATGGTTTTACACATCTAAACATTGGCTACTCTAGAGTTAATGGCTTTGGTAAAGAGACATCAAAATCCATTAAATTTTCAATGATTCACCTCTCACAGGAGTTAACACACCTGGAAGTGATGAGAATAATATGAAACTTTATGATCTGATGTACAATTTGCCATATGTTACTGAGAAGCTGAAAAGATGAAGGTTGCTGATACTGATTATTGAAAAGGATTGCTTATAAAGACTACTTTGATACAAGCACAAAGAGTACAAGACAAGTCTGAAGTTAAAGACATAATCTTTCCTTGAAGACAAAGATGTTAAAGATAAAGATACAAAGAAACTTGTGTTAGGTCACTAGTTTTACAACACAAGCTTATAGAGAAAGAGATGAGGCGATTGAACAAGCTATCCAAACACACACACACGTATGGATAAACACGGTTAAGGAAAAGAGTGAGTGAAAGAGAATAACTTGAACAACCAACCTTCAAATGAAGGTTTACAAGAGGTATTTATAGGAGGGAAACTAGGGCAACACTCCTAGTTCCCTTCCTATCCTTATTGGGCTTGGGTCAAGCTTATGGGCCTTCTACATAAGCTTGACCTTAAACAAACATAAAGGCCATAATGAAGCTACCTATTACATATGAAATATAAATACTTGAAATACTGTTTAGGAGTGATTCCAACAATCTCCCCTCAAGTATATATGAATGAAAACGGTGAAGGCGTTGATGTAATAGTAGCTTGACGCCTTCTCGACATTCTTCTTCTCTTGTGAGAAGAATTGCCTTGATTCAACAATCTCCCCAGTGTAGAGAGATAGTTATCTTTGAACAGTTATGCTTTGACGCCATCTTTAACTTTGTTCTTTGATCATTGTTCTTTGTGGTGAAAGTGATAGTATGTTGTTGTTCCATCGCCTCAGTCTGCTTGCTCCAGTTGTTCCACGCCATTCTTCAACATGCTCACACGCCTTTGACGCTTGGAATTCAATATCGATGAAGTTCTTTAAGTCTTTAACTTTGTAGATTCTTTGGTTTGACGAAGAATCATTCTCGACGGTTGTGTTGCTTTAGAGTAGAACTTCCATTAGTGATGATGTTGGCGTGAGCATGAGAAGAATCAACACGATCATCCCGCTCCAGAGCTTCCATAAGAAGAAAACATTTCAAACGGTTAGTAATAAGCGTTTCCGGCACTTACAAGTTTGAACTTCGAGAGTGTCAACAAAGATAGTGTGAGGACACAACTCTAATTCTTACAAAGGCCGCTCCTCGAACCTGAGTCCCACAAGTGAGATAACACGATGTAAAATCGTACATCCTACGATTCGATGAGTCGCCGAGGTACACCAAGCATCACCTCACGATCAGACCGCTTGAGACACACCGCGTAATCCACGGGAGTTACCGGCGACCCGCCGACGTGGTCGTTTGATGTTGACCCGGCAGAGTTTCCATTCAATCACTGAGGATCACAGATGTGAACCTCTCATAAATGTTCTCGATAGATTGCTAAGATCCGTGAAGGACTCGATATGAACCACCGATGATCTTATTAGTTGATCATCAAGTGATTAAATGTCAAGTGTTCCTAAGAGATCTTTTGATGAATCTCGTGGCTCTAGACTCAATAGTGCGTTTTGGTTTTCCCGAAGCGAGACTAGGGAGAGGGTCTCCTTCTTCAATACCAGAATCTCTAGGAGAAAGCCGATAGTTTACGTAGGGTTCCCTGTGAGAATGAAACAAGCTTCGTTTGAGAGAAACTTGAGTGGATAAGAAGGTTTAGTGCATGCGTCACCGGGTCCATGACGACTTTTAATCTTCAATACCGGCGTCACTAAGTGACAACCAAGAGCATATGAATTGAACCCTGTTCCGCCTCTAAGTTGAATAACTGAGGGCTATTTCTTTTCACCTTTTTCTTTGCATTTCTTTTAATTCTTCAACTCCTTCTTTCTCCGATTCTCATTTTCTCCTTTTTACAATCATACCTAAGGACTTCTAAATACTAACTATTTGTAGTGTCCTTGGGTAGATCCTCCGCTCAAGGATCATAGGACGGTTTTTCCTAACCTTAGTCACCTTATAACTCCATGACTAACCTATGTTTGCCATTAAAACCATCAGATGAAAAAATGTCTCTCAAAGTGTTTAATGAAAAACATTTTAGTACCACTGTTGAGATAAGATTTTGCATAAATACTCCTCCTCCACATGTGCTTAATAGTTTTAACGGTTAAAATGCACAGTGAGGAAAGAGCGCACACTTTTTGAATTGATCCATCAAGATAGACAATCCCCCGCGAGACACGGTTACGCTGCATAGTTAAAGAGTTACATTGTCAGCTTTTAGGTGACAACTAGCTCTAATAACTACCTTGAAGGTGTAGACAAACCTTGGAAGGTTGTCAAACCCGCCAGAGTTCATGTCTATCAAAAGTTTCTCGAATGGTACATTCTACTCGCACAAGTCCTTTGAGACACGCTACATCACTAGCTTAACTAGCTTGAAATTATTACCCGCCCAGACAAGTCTTTTCGAAGTTACTAACAGCTTAGTACCGCCAATTGTTGGTTAAGTCCGAGGTACACAGATTCATTTGCATTTTGTACAACATATTTCTTATCACACAATTTTCTCCCCTCAAAAATGGCATATTAAAGTGTTATTTTTGAAACGTTTGAGAATAAATATGACCATTTCGAATGTTGCGGGAAGAATGACCACTGTGAACAATTTGTGAACAAAGTTTCAAATACTCCCCTCAACAAGTGATATAAACGGTTGAGGTTTTGAAAGTCTTAAGGGAAAGTACTTGTTCTTTTGAGCAAAACCTTGAAAAGTGAAAGGTTTGATAGGTTTTACTCAAAAGTAAGAAGCTTTCGCCCTTTTATAAGGATTGTGGCATCAAGCGCACTACGTGGTCCTTTCTTGACAATTACGGGTTGTACATTGTTATGTGTGCACAAGCCATAGACATATTTAATCATACATCCAAAATTATGAAGGAAACAATTCAAGGGGTACCGGAAGTGCGTTGATGTTCCTGTGAGTGCGCATGCTGAAAGCCGGTGATGTTTCTCCCGGTCGACCACCAACATAGCTCTCCAATCGCGAATCGATCCCTTCAACAACCGCTCATCAATCATGGTGATGATCCTTCTCACATCCCTCCTTTCCCGAGAATTCCAGCTTTGAGATCCCACTTTCAGCGTATATCCTTCAACCTCGTATGCTAATCCGTCCCTAACCGCTTCAAAGTATGATCCCCACTTGAAGATCACTACACGCCATTAAGCAGTTTTTTTGAAGTTCACTGCGGTAAACAACTCCGAAAGGTTTGCTGATGAGCGTATATTGAGGTAGCCGATTGAGATCGGGAAGAGTAAGCATTGGAGGAGTGAGGTTGACACGCGCCCGATAAGATTCAATGTACCATCCGATATCTTCAACACGCTCTTTGATCACAATGCGCCTAATGAAGATGAGAACCGACTTGATAAATTCACGCTTGAACTTCGCGAGAATTGTCTCATACGACCTCTTTGGCAAGGTACATGTCTTCGATGTCGCTTGAGGGACAAGTTCTCAAAGTCACCTCGAGAATCCATAGTCCGGTTCATCTTGTCGTTTGACTATGATATTCTTTAAGAATGAATAGTCCCACTTAGACTTGAGATCAATGTGTTTGATGGCCACGATGTCCTTAGAACTATACACCGCATGTTGAGACTTCAACCGTGCAGTAGTAGATTCTTCGGCGCTCGTGCCAATGATGAATCCCATAAAATGCATCTTGGTCGTATGCTTGCACGCTGTCAGAAAACAAGTGATTTGCACGTTCCTCGATAGCTATGCGCTTTGAGTAAATAGTCGCTGGGAATGGAAGAGTCAATGACGTAGCGTATTTTCGCGAACCATCGCTACCGTAAGAGAAAATCCGTGTCTCTGTTAAAGAAGTATCGGAAGGGAATCCGTGGTTCGCCTGTTTGGCCAATGGTCGGTAGAGGTTTGGTCCAATCGGTGTAGTATGGAGGGTTGTCCCTTTGTGTGAAGTCAATGTTTGCTTCCGGATTGAGCCAATCCATGTCGTTAGACATAGCTCGAGCGATGTTCTCAAGATGATATTCGACCTCGACGCTTTGAGCTGTCTTTAAGAAGTTGGAATGCTTCATTCTTGATTCGCTTCAATTCAGATTTCGCCATTTTCTTCACATGGAACTTTTCTTGCAAAAGTTTTGCGTGCTCCAATGTAGAACCGCCTACCAATTCTTGACCTTCATCGTGGTAGGAGTTTGATTGACAAATGTGGAGAACCATTCAAACTCTTCGGTTTTATCGTCATCTAGCCATGAGACAACTCCAGCCGAAGTCGCCTTCTTCTTCTTTTGGAAGGCCTTGATGATGATACCGGTTTCGCGACTTGTTTGGGTGAGGTGGGTTGTTGTCGGGGCTCAAGGACCTCTTCATCGCCACCACCCGTATACTCAAAGTAATCACCGCTTTATGAGTCGTGGTGGTAACTCGGAATCGCCCCGAGGTTTATCAAGAGAAGACCGAGGTGGATGAGACATTTGTTGAGAAGAAGTTCGTGGTGGAGGAGGTGGCATAGAGGTAGATTTACCGCATCGCTTCGACGCTTAGGTGCGATTCCTTATCCTTATCATCGTCATCTCTTGGTCGTTTGGGTTGATCGGCTGACTCCTTGCATGATGATCCGAGTTGAAAATCAAGTAGATTTTCGAAAAATTTAGCTTCATCCGGTAAACGCTCCATCGCTTTGACATTTGTATCACAAGTTTAGCGATTAACTCATTCGAGAGATCGCCTTCTTTGGCCATTGTATTTTTAACCAATGCTACGATGTTAGGGGTGAGTTGTCCGGAAAATATTTCTCTAGTCACACCGGGACAAGGTCAAGAAGAAACTTGTGAGTATGATCTCTTGTCGTCTTTTCCAGCCTTTAGGACTTTAGGAACGATATCCTGAAGGTACTTGTTAGTGTAACCTTCGATCATTTCGCTCAGTTCCTCTTTACGATGACTCTTCATGAACTTCTGAACAAATTCCCTTTCTTTCTCCATCTTGTCATGCTCGCATACATATGTGTATGTGATCAAAGAAAGAAATTTAGCTTTTGTAGAGCACGCTTTTCTTTCTCGACTTGTTTGACCTTTGTGAATTCGCTTATGAGCTTGAGAAATCCAAGATCGAGGTGGTTTCTTCACAGATTTGGATGATGATTTTGTTGATCTTTTGATGGTGGTGGTGATGAGTGAGATGAAGAATCTGATGAGGAGGGAACATGAGGAGATTCGGGTCCTTTGGAGGTGCAACAGTATCCTCCTTGGAACGAGTTGGACTGCTGAGAAGAAAGTCATCATAATCTTCTTCGCCATCAAGTCCGCTTTTAGCCTTTTCTTCCGTCCTCCTTAGCTTCTTCATCGCTTTCTTTCACCATATTCTTTTCTCGTTCCTCAATGTTAAGATCAGTAGACTCCTTCACAAGCGTTTGTTGTTGCACAAGAGTGGTGGCACCGCATCCTTTATCGGGTTGATTAACCGCATCGACCGGTGAAGAGTGGACAAAGACCACTTGATCCTCCGGCCACCCATTTGATCTTTTGCAAATTCTTCACCTTTTTGAATTTGTCTAACTAATTTAAACTTCTTCCTGTAGGATTGATCCAATTGCTCTTCTTCTTCTTCAGAGCTTTCATCATGAGACTCAAGTACATGAGTCTTTCCTTTTCCATGTTCGGCTATTGGACTTGTAGATTTAGTCCGGAGGAGGGATACGCTGCGCATTCAGAGAAGGTAATCTCTTCATCCGTGTCACCTTCGAGCTTTCGCCCACAAGCTTTCTTTGCGGTTTGGGAATTGGGATGGGAGCAGCTTCCTTAGATGGAACAATCCTCTTTGAAGGAGGGTTCCTCTTGGGGAACTTCCTTTGACTCACAAGACTTGGCGTACTTCCCGCACTTCCTCTTTTGGTTCTCCTTACAGGTGTTCCATAAGATTTTTCGTCGAGATGACCAACTTTGCCTTGTCCGACCGCTTCTGCATACCTTTTGTATGCTTCAAGCTTTCTCGACATCTTCGCTAGAAGGAAATCGGCAAAGACAAAGACCTTGTTTCTTTGTCGACGTTTCCTTGATTCTAACGGATAGAATGGGTTCCGTCAACATGTCGTGATTATTGGGGTCATTGAGCCTCTTGGGAATGTCAGGATGAAGTCCAAGTGCTCTCGGGATCAACAATTTTGTATATCCGATGTAGGGAATCTTTGAGCCAAGTTTGTTGAGAAATGACATCATGTCATCCCAAATCGGAGCTTCGATAGCGATGTGTTTCTTGTTGACCAATGCCCGTAATATTTGCAGCTCCATGAGCTTAGGGTGCTCATAGCCAGCCACGCACCGTAAACGACTTGGTGATGATCATGTAGAGTGTTCTCCATGGTTGAGGAATACTCTTAAGCTCTACGTGAGAGTGCTTGGTGATTACTCCCGTAGCCTCGTCATAACCGATATTGATTAAGAATTGGAGAGTGAGCTCTTCAAGTGTGGCATATAGTTTGGTTGGATCGACATCGAATTAGGAGAATGTTCTTAAGTCTCGCAGTGTAATGGTGACTTGTTTGTGATTCAGAGTCACCGCCACAGCTAGCTTTGTCCTTTGACCCTTTCCATAGTGTTCCGTAACTGTTGGATGTAGATCTCGTGAACAGCTTGCAGAGTGTGAAAGCATGTTCTGATACGGATGAGTCCTCGGAATATCAATAGCAATTAAACATGAAGATTCAGAGCAAGTGAGGGTGTCAAAGTCAACACGGAGATTATTCTTTCCTATCTTCATTGGATAGCCATGAGGATAGATATCAAGAATGGAGAGAACTTCGTGCATCCACATTCATTTGTTCACCATGTCGTGGATCTCGAAATAACATTAGCCAAAAGAACCAACATATCGAAAGACATAATGTTAGTCAACGGAAGGTCTTATTGTCTAGTTATTGAATGTACAGGGTCAATGATTGTTACGAGTCCTAAGTCACTTGTATGTTCAATAGTCCAATGACGTCGTGAAATGTTTCGTGAGTTAGTTAACTTTAAGTTTTAAAGTTTATTTTATCACTTATTGTTCACAACATATCAAACGATTTAAGTTTATTAGTGACATTTTAGGATTCGTGATGATATGATTAGTTTATTTACAAGTTTGTACACGTAACAATTCATCATGAAGGTCAATCCAGGTTGCGTAGTATTGGCAAAGTTATGCGTAGATAGGAATGATATATGCTTAGGCGTAAACTTACGCCAGAATCCTAACTTACGCGTAAGAAATGTTACGCGTAGGAAAAGGAGACCTTATGCGTAGAGCTTATGCGTAGGCATATATTAACCTTACGCTGTAAGGCTTACTCGTAAGAGTTGACCTTATGCGTAGAGGTCATCGCACGCATATCCTTCACGTGATACGCCAGTAGTCCATTGTAGAACCTTACGCGTAGTATGCGTAGGATTTTCTTACGCGATAACATAACTACGCCGTAGGGTAATCCTTATGCGTAGATAATCAAATGACCTTGATTCTCAATTCTAAGTGTAGCAAGCCTGAAATAAAACATCATATCATCAAAGTTAAACACATAACATTCATTTTATCAACAAAACATGGTATGAATCATTCATGTGCGCTGTAGAAAGTCATACGCAGTAAGTCAAAACCCTAAGGGTTATGAATTACGCAGTAAGTTTTCTAGCCATGGATTTGCACCAAACTTTTCTCGTAGTTCAAGAGAGTTGTATGAGCTTATATACCAAGTATTAACATCTAACTCATGGTGAATCAAAATACCCAAACTTATGAACCTTAAACCCTAATTTCAAAATCAATTAATCGTGTTTCGGGTGGTTATAGAGCAAGGATATCATCAATTCAACATCATATGAACATAACCCAACAATCTTTTGACCAAAACACTTCACATTTGGAAAAACCCAAATCCACTCATAAACCCTAAGTTTCAAAATCATCAATTCATGTTTCGGGTAAGATTTGAGGATAAAGATATTATCATTGATGCTAAAACACGCTTTTGACACAATCTTTTAACCACAAACACACAATCTTGATTATGTGTTCATACGCTTATGCGTAGAACACAAAACCAAGATTATACATCTTTTTGACCGTTGGATTCATGAAAATCAAAACCTGTTTGAAAACATGTTAAGAGTATGAAACAACTTACAAGATGATGATCCAAAACACAGATTTGAAGATTGATTCTTATGCGTAGGATATGTTTGGTTGATAGTAATAAATGAGAAGAGTTAAGTTAGGTGGAGGTTTTATTTAAAATAGCTTTAAGTTTTTGACAGTTTTGGTCCCTCCACCTTTTCCATTTTCATCCAAAGCCTTTTAACTTCCATTTTGGTTACCAAATGAAGATTTTAGGAAAGAAACTTGACGACACTCCCCTCGACTTGAGAAAATAATGAAAGGTTATTAATTAAAGTCCGAGGAGTGTCTTTGAACCGAAATGTACCACCATTTGTAAAAGAATCAACCGAGATATGATAACATGCAAGTACACGATGTTTTGAAACAAAGGATATTTTTTCTCCCCTCAACACTTGATCAGAAAAATACTGAATTTTGAAAGATTAAAGTGTTGACGGAAGAAATGTACTTGCAATGTTGAAAGAAAAGTAGATTAGAAGAATATTTTTGTTGTTTTATCGTGTTTTATAATTTTGTATTTTGTTTTTGAAAAGTATTTACAAAAGATGTTTTGGTGTTTGATGTGTTTTAAGACTGCTTTAGGAGATCATCCAATTCCTCTTGAGTCAAACACCTCATACCAATCCGTTGGACCAACTCATTAAACCTAGCGGGAGGCAAGGCTTTGGTGAGAAGATCCGCCAATTGGTATTCAGACTCCACAAAATATAATTCAACAAGCACTGCTCCACGGATCCTTGATGAAATGATATCGAGATCGATGTGCTTTGATTTCGAGTGCCGAACCGAAGTTGCACGAGATTGCAATGGCACTCATTGTCGCAATACATCGGATTCTCAAATACGTAACCATTGTCTTTGAGTTGTGTTCTCATCCATATGACTTGAGCACAACATGCGGACATGGCTACATATTCTCGCCGTTGATGACAACGATGTACAATCCTCGCTTCTTCGATTGCCAAGACACCGCTTATCACCAAGAAATTGTAAAGCTCCCAAGTGCTTTTCCGTGAGTCTAAGCATCCTCGCGTGGTCGATCCTCAAAAGCGATTAGTTCAAAACCGTAATCCTTCTGGATACCGGATCCCCAAGTTAATGGTTCCCTTTATGTATCGGAGGATTCTTTTAGCCTCGAGAGGTGGGTTTCAGCTTGGTCGCGACCGATAACGGAGCATAGATAAACGGCAAAGACAATATCAGTCCGCTAGTCGTTAGATACATGAGAGATCCAATAATACTACGGTATTTTGTAGGGTCCACCAATTTCCCATGTAAATCAGCCTAACTTCTTGGTATGAGCCATTGGTGTGGCATAGGTGTCACTGGTTTTCATTCCAAATTTGTTTAACAATTCAAGGGCATATTTGATCGACTCAAGAAAATACCACGGGGTGATTGATGAACTTGCAGACCGAGAAAGAATGTAAGTTCACCCATCATGGACATTTCAAAATTTTTCTTCATTAGTTTTGCAAAAGCGATTGAAAACTTTTTATGTGTAGACCCAAAAATGATGTCATCCACGTAAATTTGAACAATTAAGATATGTTCCCCGTGATATTGTATAAAAAGAGTTGGGTCAACCGAACCTTTGGTGAAATTATTAGGAATGAGGAAAGATGATAGCTTATCGTACCATGCCCGAGGAGCTTGTTTGAGACCATACAGAGCTTTGTTCGGTTTGTAGACATGATTCGAAACTCGATCAACGAATCCATCCGGTTGGTCGACATAAACCGCTTTAAGTTGTCCATTGAGAAACGCAGCTTTGACATCCATCCGATAGACCGCTATATTCATATGAGCCGCGAACGCTAGAAATATCCCCTCAAGACGAGCAACCGGAGCAAAAGATTCTTCAAAGTCTAATCCCTCTTCCCGACGATAACCCTTAGCCACCGTGACGTGACTTGTTTCGATGACGCTCCTTCAAAGATCCAATTTGTTTTTCCAAATCCATTTTAGACCAATGACGAGACTCCTCGTTGGTCTTTCAACCGCTCCCATACTTCAAGACGTATGAATTGGTTGAGTTCTTCTTGCATGGATTCAATCCAGTTGTCTTTTGTCATTGCGCCTTTGATGTTTTAGGTTCGATTGGCATGCTGAGTGCATAAATGCAATGTTCACCGCCCGAGTGAAGACGCTTGTCTCGTGAACGACGGGTTGATTCGGGTTGCCAATAATGTTTTCCAGAGGATGGTCTTTCGTCCATCTATGTGTGGAGGGTTGATGTTGGTATACATTGTGCGATTCTGAGGATTCAAATGGTTTGTTGAAGATTCCGCGACATCCGTGCAGCAGCCTCATTAGCAAACGGGTTGAAGAACGATTTGGATCAAAATCTGCAGTGGGGGTACTTCATTCGTAATATCATCACCGGTTCATCATTGTTGGAAGCGGTGTGTTCAACTGTGTGTTGGAGTCAATCGGTGTAGGTGCTTCTTCAACAAGAGTTGTTGTAGCAGTGTATCGTATAGGAATATTATCGTTGTGCAAATGAAACGGATACACCGAGCACGCTCATCAATATCGCCACGAACAAAGGAGCAAATAACCTTTCCATTTGTTGACGAGTAAGTCGAGGGCTTTCTTCACCGATGATGGGGTTTGAGGGAAGTTTAAGCGGTTGTGACCGGTTCTAAGTCAGTTATACTCGTAAGCCATTTCAGAAGTTCATCGAAATGAGCATGAATCGCTTCCATCACCGCTTTGTACGACGATTCCGATTCGAAACCTTTGGAATTATCACAAGATCCCATAAAGACTCCAATGTCGCTTTGGCTTTGAGCTTTCCAAAGTCATCACGATCATTATAGCAAAGAGATCCAAATACATGAAAGTGTTTTAGATTCGGTTTTCTGTTATGGACAAGCTCAAAGGTGTTTTGTTGTATGGCGTTGGTGATCATAGAACGGTTTTGAGTATAGCATGCAGAGATACAGCCCATAAGTAATCTGGAAGTTTAGCATTTATTAACATTGTTCTTGCAGCTTCCACTAACGCTCGGTTTCGTCTTTCAACAACTCCGCTTTGTTCGTGTACGCGCAATAGATGTCTGATGCTGAATTCCCACTTTCTCATAGAATTCACGAAGGGTTTTGTTAACAAATTCAGCCTTTGTCTGCTCGATGATTCCGACGGTGTTGGAGTCAACTCTGTATTTTTGTGAGATAGGTGATGATCATTTGTGGAGCTTGGTCTTTGCTACGAAGAAAGTAGACCCAAGTCCATCGAGAGTAGTCATCAACAATTACTAAGATGTAGCGCTTGCCATTGATCGCTTGCACGCCAAGATCGGGCCACACAAATCCATGTGAAGAAGATGAAGCACATGTCGAGAGTCGTGGTTCCACCTTTGAAGGAAAATGAGCACGAGTGCTTTTCCCTTGTTCACAAGCCGAGCAAAGGTGATCTTTTGAATACCGGAATCGTGGGAGTCCTTCAACTAGTTTGTGTCGAGCAAGGTTGGTGATGGTTTGAAAGTTTAGATGTGAGAGACGACGGTGCCATAGCCAGGATTTTGTTGATGTTGCCTTTAGAAAGTAAGCAAAAGGGAGAGGAAGCAACCATGTCTTGCATAGAGATAGTGTAGAGACTAGAATTACGCGAGCCGGACATAAGGTCATTTCCTTGTAGATCACTTAATGAAACAAGTTTTCTCCCTGAAAGCAACCTCCAAATCTCCATCACAAAATTGACCTACCGAAAACAGATTGTGACCGAGGCCTTCCACATAGTAAACCCCGCTAATTTCGATGTTCCCATTGACATAATCTCCGTAGCCCATGATAGCTGCTAAGTGATCATTCCCTAACCCGACAAAGTGCCAATGAACTTTGCAATAAAGTTTGATAACACTTTAAGATTTCCTGTCATGTGTCGGGAACATCCGCTATCAACAATCCAGAGAATGATCTCAGACACCGCATTACACATAGCATCTACATACGATGGAATAGAAGTAGATGTGGAACCCGAAATGTTAGAGGGTTCCATAGCGCTTTAGTAGATATACATACATTAATAGCTTTAGGTATCCACTTAAATCCTAGTGTGTTATATATCCATTTCGGCCATCTATAACTACTCTTTGCTTTAGTCTTAGTGAATTCACTAGGTGGTACTACATTCCTAGGAGGTGAAACCGAGCTACAGGGACAAGAATGCGCTTTTTAGAATCTAAAGATGGCGGTCTACCAAGCAATGCACTTAGAAAGATTAGGTGGCCTAGAGGTATTCCAGTTCTTAGGATTCCTTAAACGAGAGATTATAGCTTTAGCAACACATTTATCATGGCAATCGGAATTCATACTTTTACCACAAATAACACAAGGTGCATCGATCAATATCAAAAGTACTTAACGGTTTAGCATTCGCTACATCACTATTTCTATTACATTTGCCGGACGCAATATCTATAGTGGAGGCAACGTGTGTCTTATTCATAGTCCTAGGGTGTTCTTCTACTTTAGCATTCTTGATTGATCTTTTCTTAGGTCGCAACTTCCTATTCTTCAATTGAGTGCTCTTAGGCTGTGAAGTGCGGACGTTTGGAAAAGGCTCAACTATTCCTGCTTCAAGAGAAGGAAGCACGCTAGCTACTTGTGATTTGGCAAGAGAGATTCTAGGTGCATGAGTACTAAGTGTTACAGGGGCTAATCTCTTAATGATTGTTGGTGGAAGTTGTTCATACTTTCCTAACATTCCTCTTAACTTGATGATAGTGTGAATCGATCTTGATTTTCGGACCGAACATTTCCAAAGAAAATGCATAACTTCCTTAGTGTGTGCAAGATAATGATCAAGTTCATTTGATGCTTCATCACGAGTCTTTTGAGTAAATCAAATATGACACCATATTCCTTTTAACTTTTACAAGTTCTTGTTCATATTTTGAGATTTGACACTTGAAAGACACGCTTTGATCATCCAGTTGCTCAATTTTAGAATCGAAGGTTTTGCACGCGAATCGGTTGATTTTGTGTTGGAAAGCAAGTTGTTGATCGTGAATATCTTTTTGACACCAATTAAGACGACGTATTGCATTTGAAAGTTCGCTTGACAATCGCTTGTTTTCAACTTTAAGGACTCGACCAAGCACATTATCGTGTTCTCAACATTTACCACGTATAACAAAGATCGCAGAGATATTATCAACTGCATATGACAACGAATTCAATAACACAACATTATGAACATCCGCACAGATAACATCTTCCAAGAGTCGATCAACATCTTTTCTTAACATTTTCTTTTTACGCTTAGTGTTTGAAATAGATGTTTCGCTTTTCTCAAAACGCTTTTCATGACCCCAAGTTCTTTATGAAAATCCTTTTCCCATGCAATTGCACAACTTTTCAAGTTTTTAACATTAGGTAAAAGATTTTTCTCAAAAATGTCTCTTTGTTCTCGCGCCAGAGGCGATTGAAAATGTTCAACTTTGATTTCGGATCGATATTCTATCTCATGTTGTAAAATTTTGAGGTCAGCCATGAAAATGTCAAAATATCAAAGAATTTTTCGATTTTCAGGTTGTGAGTTTACTTCACTAATGGAAGGTAAAGGACCATAAGTTTGTGCAAAGTCTGCTTTGGGATTAACAATAGAAGACTCGTGTGTTCGATGATAACTCTTGGTGTGTTGGAAGAATCCGCTGGTGTGACGAAAGTGACCGGTTTAGAATAATTAAAAGGTTTGTTGTAAACAACAGCTTTTAATTTTGATCGACTCTCGTCTTCTGCATCTAATTCCTCTTGACGATGATATTCAACAACATTCATAAATGTAATTATCAATTTTATATTGTGCACCGGAAACTTCGTGATTTGGTTTGAATGATTTGATTGAAAGCTTAGGTTTGTAATCAGCAAGATTCGGTCCATATCCATTTGGATTTGGTTTTAAAGTAAACTTTTCAATGGTCGTGACCGACTCGCCATGTTTGTAAACAACAGCTTTAAACTCTTTAAGTTTGTTTTGCAAGCCGATGATTTCTTCAAGATGATCATCTATTCGCTTCGTTGAATGCTTTTTGTATGCAGAGAACTGTTTTTGACAATTTAACAACTCACCCTTAGCTTTTTGATTTTCCAAGGTGAGAGCGTTAATTTGCTTTTTATGTTCATGTTTCAGCTTGTTCTATTTCGCATAACAAAGCATTCTTCGCTGCTAGATCACGATCCGTCGCTCTAAATATTTTTCGCTTTGATAAGATTTGGCAAAGGTCGCTTCAAAACCGCTTTCACGATTTTCTTGAGTTTTGAAAAAGTTGAGTTGCTTTTGTAAACATTCAAAATCCTTTGTTAACAAAGGCATTTTTACTTTTCAAGTCCTTGTTTAATGCATAACATTCCTCCATTTTGATTTTTGGTCTTGAAGTAACGAGCAAAATCCGATGAGGCAAAGTTCATCTTGTTCAACGTGAGTCTCAACATGATCATTCTTTAGATCCTCAAGTATGACCACGGAGTCAATTTGATTATCAAGGGAAACCATATGGTCATCTTGATCGTCAAATATAACTACGGGTCTAGTTGAAAATCCTCGAATGAGATGTGGATGACTCATTTTGAACATTCCGAGCCTTGCCGGATTCGATGTTGGCGAGAGATATGAGATCGAGATAAATATGGTTTGTTCGGTACCGAGACAAGCCATCGTGTCATACACGGCCTGTGTCACTCATGTGTAACGCCGCATATTAGCCATCAACATAACAAATGCATTGGCCCGCAAGTCCTCCATATCATCATCCGAGTCAAGATTTGCCATAAAGCTCTATTCTTTGTCCGTGAGAGTTCCACCAGCTTCATCCTTAAGAGCCAAAAGAAGAGCCTCTTTGAAATAAGCACGGCCCTTAGTCCTTGGCTTTGGGCATGCATTAGCCAGGTGTCCCTTCTCATTGCGTTGTAGCATCGAAGACCATTCAACCCATGCCGAGCATTTCCCTGCTCCACCACTTGAGCTCGTTGTTATTCCTACCCACAAAGATTAAACCCTTGACCACCGCCCATCCGACGCACCATAATCACGATTCTCAACTTCAACACGCCCATTGTTCACAAATGCTTGAGTCCGTGTGTAAGATGAGGAACGAATACGATTGTTGGATTTGTTGGTATAACGGCTAAAGGCATTAGCAATCATAGCAAATCCTTGTTGCAATGCTTCAACGGATCGGATTCCTCGCCGCTTCACGACATATGCTTGAGCATTGTTGTTGTATGGAACCAATTGATTTTGTTGAGGTTGAGGTTGTTGTTGTGAAGATGTGTTTGAAGCATTTGGTTGAGTTGCCGGTTGAGGAGGATAATTTTGAGCATATAAGGCAAGTTGTTGATTTTCCGATGTGTTGGTTAGCAATTTGAGCACAGATAATCCTTTCCCGATCAACTTCCTTTTCATGAGGTTTCAAGTAATCGTACAACAATCCATAGGTAGATTGATGCATGTTCTTCGCTTGACGGAGAAAAATGACATACTTCTCCCATTCAGAACCAAGACTACTCAAGAACTTAGTATTCACCGCAATTCTTGGCATGATGATGTTGTGTTTATCCAAATCATTGATGATGTCCGAAAATCTATGATGATAGGACTCTAGTGTCTCTCCATGTTCAATCATGAAGTGTTCATAAGCCAAGTAAATTTTGGATTCCAAATCCTCCCGATTGAGTACAGATCCTTCCATAAGAAGATCTAATATGATCCCACATTTTTGTGCGCCTTTTGAGCATCAACAATACGAAGAATTGGGTTTGGTAATCCTAAGAGGATGTATTCCATTGCAAGTTCATCAGCTTCATAGTGTAGAAGTTCTGAGGATTTAAATCGCAAATGAGCAATGTTGGTTTGTTCATCTCTTGGTGGAATGGCATTTGGATCTCCGGTACAATGATAGTAGGCATCTCAAATGGACCTTCTAAGATAACCTTCTTTAAGAACTTTCCATGTGGCTTCTTCAGATCACAAAACCTAAAGAACCTTATCACCCATTGATCGTAGTTTCCCGGAGTGAGCATTGGAGGTCTATCAAGTGATCCAGCCTCATGAATTGATTGTTGGTTGCTTAAAGCTTCACACATCTTTGCAAACCAAGTGGGTTCCTTCATAGTGTTCCTTGATGGATGTTGATTGAATTCATTTGTGTATGGTTGAACTTGAAGACTTGGTGGTGGTTGAACCATTTGAGGTTGTGGATTTGCAACAAGTTGTGGAGTATGTTGTTGATTAAATTGTTGTTGATAAATTGCTTGTTGTTGATTCCATTGTTGATGTTGTGGACTTAGTTGTTGTTGTTGTTGAGGATAAGTGTAAGGGAAATAGTTAGAGTATGGTGGTTGTGACATGTTGATAAACTTGTGTGGTAAAATGGATCTTTGTAGTCGAATGAACCTTTGTTGATGAAGTGTCCTTAGGCGAGAAAAGACAAGAACCAAGTAGCACTTATGCGTAAAAACACCAAAAGTTACGCTTAACAATGAGGAGTTACGCAGAGGTTTTAGCTTACGCTGCAAGGAAAAAATCTAAATTTATGCGTAGACAACAAAGTTAGGCGTAGAAACTTAGGCGTAGGATTTAGCTTATGCGTAAGACAAGGCTTAGGCGTAAGAAAATCTTAGGCGTAGGATTTCTACGCCGTAAAGTTGAACTTATGCGTAATTTTAGGGTTTTATCTCAAATGATCTTTTACACTTCACAAAGGCAAAAGATATCCAAAGTCGACGTATTTTCAGACTTATCCAAGTAAGAAAAAACGGAATAAACCACGAAAATGAAGATCAAACCAAGGAATAACTTACGCGTAGTTTTAGGGTTTTACTACGCGTAGGATTACTCGTAATATTGATTTTGCCCAAAGATGTTTCTAAACCAGATTTTTGTGATGAAATAGCTTCAATATCACCAAAATAACACAAAAGTGTGAAACTTGATGATCCAAAGCTTCTAAAACAGGTTACGCTAGGAAAGCACCCTTGTACAAAAACTAGCTTAAAAACGAGGAAAAACACGTAAAGTTCCAAACTTTTGCCAAAACCAATATTTTAACACCTAATAACGTTGAAAGTACAAGAATCTTGGATTCAAAAGTGTAAAAATCAGTTTTAAGATAACCAAAGATTGTGTTATCTTTACGCGTAAGACCCCAAAACCAAAACTTCAAAAACAAACGAGTACACCCAACTATTTGGCGATTGATACCACTGTTAGGTCACTAGTTTTACAACACAAGCTTATAGAGAAAGAGATGAGGCGATTGAACAAGCTATCCAAACACACACACACGTATGGATAAACACGGTTAAGGAAATGAGTGAGTGAAAGAGAATAACTTGAACAACCAACCTTCAAATGAAGGTTTACAAGAGG
This sequence comes from Chrysanthemum makinoi, assembly GCA_910596185.1. Classification (NCBI taxonomy): domain Eukaryota; kingdom Viridiplantae; phylum Streptophyta; class Magnoliopsida; order Asterales; family Asteraceae; genus Chrysanthemum; species Chrysanthemum makinoi. The sequence continues at coordinate 245,570,087 of OU343220.1, read as the reverse complement.
TATTTATAGGAGGGAAACTAGGGCAACACTCCTAGTTCCCTTCCTATCCTTATTGGGCTTGGGTCAAGCTTATGGGCCTTCTACATAAGCTTGACCTTAAACAAACATAAAGGCCATAATGAAGCTACCTATTACATATGAAATATAAATACTTGAAATATCTTAGGAGTGATTCCAACAACTTGAAATCAAGCAAGTAGAATTCAAGTTAGGGGAGGATTGTTGGGATATAAAAGATAAAGTACTGAAGAAAGTCAAAGTGCTAAAGAAAATCAAAGTACTGCTTAATGAAAGACAAAGTAATGCTCGTATCAAAGTACTGCAAAGCTAAAGGACTGCTATATCGTTTATGAAAAGCTTTGTAATTCTAGAATATTCTTAGTTTAGAATTAGTATTACTTGTCGTACAAGGATTGTAATTGTAAACCGACTAGGGTACTCCTTATGTCTATAAAAGGACCCCTAGATTGGCATTAGAGATACGCAACATTAGAGAATATTAGAGATACGACTTACATGCAAGTTCGTTATTAGAGTTATTAGTGAATCTGTGTATCAAGCAGATTCAAAGTTTTAATATAATCGTTGAACTTTAAAAGTTATTCTTCTTAGCTTTATTGAAGTAGTTTCCGCATACTTAATAGAGTAATATCAGTGTTTCATTGTTAGTAATTTAGGATTTATCCAAGGTTGCTCAACCCTTACAAGCTACATAGTTAGTTTGGTCAGAGTATATTGATCCAACAGAAGTGGATTTTGAAGTACTTCAAAAAGGCACTACTGACGTAGGTCTAGTATATGGTAGAGATCAAGGAAAACACGTAGATGTTGACGGTTTCATGGATGCAGATTATGCTGAAGACCCTGACAAGGGTAGGTCGATAACCGAGTACGTGTTTATGGTACATGGCTGTGTTGTGAGTTGAAAAGAAACTTTGCAGCATGTTTTTGCATTATCTACTACAGAGGCGGAGTATATGGCGCTCACGGAAGATGTTAAGGAAAGCATTTGGCTTAAAGGTCTGCTAATTGAGCTGGGAGTAAACCTAAGGTCAGTGGTTGTAAATTGTGATAATCAAGGTGCAATTCATCTCTCAAGAAATGCAATGTTTCATGAGAGGACGAAGCATATCAACGTGAGGTATCACTTCATCAGGGAGATCGTTGAATCTAGAGAAATTGAAGTGGCAAAGATAGTCACGCAAGATAATGCAGCTGACGTTGTTAGGATTTAGTAAATCCAGTTATTAAAGTGTCGGTTACCTCAAGTATATGTAATCATTAGAAAGCTCGTAGTCGTAGTTATTTAATGTTAGGAAGTACTTAGTTTAGTAACACCGTGGAGGACGGACGGGTCTTTACCCACTGTATGCCTGATCCACAGCCCGTAGGTGGCGTTTTATGTAAGACTATAAACACCCTCTACCTCCCAAGGTAGAGGGTTGGAGCTCATAATAATACTTCGGCTAGCGACTTGGTTGACGTAGCGACTTGTCTTTATTATTTCTAGCGACTTATCTTTGTTGTTACTAGCGAGTTACTCGTTAGCGACTTGATCTCTCAACGAGTTGTTCCTTAGCGACTTGTCTACTTAGCGAGTTGTTCTTTAGCAACTTGTCAGTTTAGCGATTTGCTGCTTTAGCGACTTGTGTGTTAGCGACTTGGTTCATAGCAACTTGTGTCTAGCGACTTGATCCACAGCGACTTGAGCCTTTAGCGAGTTACTACTTAGCGACATGGTGACTTAGCGACTTGTCTTCAAGGGTTATAGCGACTTGGTTTTTTTTTGTTTCTAATACGGTTTTCTCTTGATTCAGTAAAATCCCGTGAAATAATCTATTTCCCGGTTTAATCATAGAGTTTTAAAATCCCGTGAAATCTGTAATCATGTCTACCAACATACCTACAATCATCTCTTTTGTTGCTGAGGACGTTCAAACAGCTGGATCAGATACTCGTCCACCTATGCTTGACAGAACTGACTATGACTCATGGGCTCAACGAATTAGGCAGTACTGTTTGGGAAAAGAAAATGGAGTCAACATTCTCAAGTCAATTGATGAAGGACCGTATCAAGTTGAGACAACTTGAGACATACTCGATCTGCTGCGATGGGACGATGATTTTAGGACCGGACGACCTAAAATGTATGATGAACTGACCGACAAGGAGAAGAAGAGATACGATGCGATATCGGGCTTCTAACATCATACTTCAGGTTTACCTAAGGACATTTACAAGTGATCAATCACAACACAAGCTAAGGCGCTTTGGGAAAATGTCAAGATGCTTCTCTCGGGTTCTGAACTAACCAAGGAAGACAGAGAATCACAACTGTATGATGAATTTGAGCATTTTAAGATGAAACCAGAAGAAAGTGTCTATGAATATTACGTGAGATTCCACAAGCTTGTAAATGACATGAGGAACATCAAAATGACCATGCCAAATATTCAGTTGAACTCAAAGTTTGTGATTAACATGAATCCCGAATGGCACAAATTTGTCACCTCTGTGAAGCTAACCAAAGGATTGAAGAACACCAACTATGAGGAACTGTATGACTTCCTTCTTCAGAATGAGAGACATGCTATGTTTGAACGAAGGATTCTTGAACAGTTCAAATCTAAACAGGGAGAAACAAGTTCATCAAATGATTCAACAGCCTTTTACACCAATGTTGGAATTACCACCAAAGCTTCTTAAGTCATACCCATGGGTAATGGTAATTACAAGCTCATTCCCGATCCAAAGATATAAGCCTCCGACTCAAACACACTCATGGAAAACTTCATCAATCAACTGTCTCTCATGGTTAGTCAAAATCAATTCCTCCCACACACCAACAATAAGCTCGAATCGCATCCAATCCACAATCAAGCTACCGCCGAGATGGGAAAGTTATAGTGCAACCAGTTCAAGGAAGGCAGTATGAACAAGGAAGAGGTGGAGTTGGTGGAGGGTATGTGGCTAATCAGAATCGTGGAAGGAATGCCAATCAAGGACAAGTAAAGCCAATCAAGTGCTACAACTGTGGTGGTGATGGACACATTGCAAGGAACTGCACATCTCCAAAACGCCATCAAAATGTAGAGTACTTCAGGGACAAGATGCTGCTAGTCCAAGCTCAGGACAGTGGAGCGGTTTTGGATGAGGAAGAGTTGCTGTTTCTTGCTGATGGAAATGCCAAAACATATGATGCTGATGTGGATGAACAAACAGGCATGGGACGTAATCATCCAAATGCATTTTAGGTAGCTGATTGTGATGCATATGACTCAGATGTTGATGATGAACCAACTGCCCAGACTATCTTCATGGCTAGCATTTCACCAATGGTCTCTCCTAAGGATTCTTCACCACGACAGGCTGGTCAATCCAAAGATTCAATCATTTCAGAGGTATTAAAACTATATGATGAAGTTGATGAGCAAAAGATACATAACGAAGTACAATCTCTTGAAACTAATGAATCAGATATTGATAATGAGGGTAATAGTAACATTGTCCCATATGATCAATATGTGACACAAAGTGAAAGTGAGATTGTACCAAGTGATGAATCTTCTGCAGTCAATGATGACTATGTTTTTTATGAATACACTGCATGTGCCCCTGATGATTCTGTTATCTCTGAACTGAATTCCTATAAAGAACAAGTTGCTATTTATGAACAACATGCTAAGTTTGAGTTAACTACCCGTGAGCAGGAAATGGATGACCAAATGCGTACAATTATTAGAAAAAGTAATTTTAGAGAAGAAGTGTTAAAACAAGAGTTAAACTCCTTACAAGAAAAGCTTTCTAAAACTGTTAAGCAAAAGCAAGAGCTTCAAGATAATGTTAAAGTGCTTAAACAAGAATTCAATGCTAAGGAATCAAAACTTTTGAATGAATTTTCTAATCTAAAAACTTTGAAAAACAAGCTTGAGAATAAGTTGTACTTACAAGGGAACACCATTCAGACTGCTCACATGATCACTAAGCATAGAGTCTTAAGCGATAAGCACAGTATTCCCATAGTAGAGGAACCAAATCCCGAGTATTGCAAAAGAGCTAAAGCTTTCCATAAGATTGTATATGACGGTAATGAGATCCTTAAGCCTAGGCAAACACCTTCATGTAGTGGAAGCACAGAAGAGGATAGAAAATTAGAAGATGCCTCTAGGGAGAAAATGGTTAAGAAACTAGAAGATCCTAAGTGTAAAAAGAATAACATAACGATCAAACCCCATGATTACTCAAAAGAAAATTGGATCTCCCTGAACAGGTTTAAGCCTCAAACTCAATTAACCACAGAACAAATCTTTTGGAAGACAGACATGGATAAGCAAAAAGCAAACGTACTTGCTGAAACAAACACTCCCCTTAGGAAAGTGCTCAGCCTACTGTGTATCCTCTGAATACACCAATGCATTTAGTTCCTAGAACTATTGCCACTAATAGCAAGACTTTAATCAGCCTATATGTTGTTTATCAACTATTCGTTGATTTTGAGAAGACATGTAAAAAGAGAATCACACCTACAGGGATAACTGAAGGGGAAAGGGGTTTTGAGCAAACTAAAGAATGCTATTTAACTAGGGTCATGCCTTTTTTTAAACAATTAAAAGGTCAATTTGAAAGTCTTCAAAAGGGGATAAACTCGGATATTAAAGAAATGGAAAAGGAATTTGATGCAATGATTGTTGAAGTCAATGATTATGAACGGGAACTCAAATATAATGAAATTGAAAGGAAGAACTTGCATATCCTAAATGAGAACTTAGTATTAAGTTGTGTGGCTCAAGATTTGTTATATATTGTTACTAAGCATTCTATTACTGCTTCTCAATTTCATGAATTAACTATTGCTTTGAAAGTCTCCCATGATCGTGTCATTGAGCTTGAAAACAAAAACTCTGAACTTTATGAGAAAATTGATCAGGATGATCACGATAATTTGGTAAAATACTTTTCTAAGCTAGAAGTTGAACATTTTGATTTGCAACTAAAATATCAACATCTCAAGGAAAATGTCAAAACCTCAAACATCAAGACATCCTCAAATGTTCCAGAGTTTGATGCACTTTTTGAAATAAACAAACGTGAAAAGAACAACATGACTGGCTCCCAAATGCCTCCTCCTTTAAATTCTCAGTGTTCTCAAACTTTTCATCTTCAAAACTTGGTTAATGTTTTACAAAAAGAAAATGAGAGTTTTCTAGAAGAAAATGAAAAAGTTAAACGACACTTTAAAGAGTTATATGATTCAATGAAAGTCACTCGTGACAAGAACAACGAAAAAATAACGTCTTTACAAAAGGAAATTGAGAATCTGAAGAGTCAGGAAAAAGGGAAAATGCCACTTGTCTTTAATGATAATTTAGTAATCAAGCTAAGAAGGCTAAAAGGCGAAAGAAAGTTAGAAAACATTGGAAACCCACAGGAAGAAAATTTAGTAATATTAGTTATCAATGGATACCTACTGGCCGTAAGTTTAATCTTAATGAGATTTGCCCTAAATTTGCTAAGTCAATGCCCAACAGAAAATGGATGCCTACTGGTAGAACTATTCCTTTAAGAAGTGAACATACTTTGAATAGGTCAAATACGGACACTAGCACTGCATCTATTCCTGATGATTCCATTGTTTCTACTTCCGATGTGGGTGCTCCAATCACTGTTACTAACCAAATGGAGCCCATTCTTGCATGGGGATCCCAATTATCCAGTTATCCATTCTTGTCTGTTCAAGTGCATCGTTCAAATCGCTTCGTGGTACCGGACTCGTGGATGTTCCAAGCATATGACTGGAGATCGCTGGCGGCTCATGAACTTCGTGAGTAAATTCATCGGGACTGTTAGATTCGGAAACGACCATTTTGGAGCAATTATAGGTTATGGAGACTATGTTTTTGGCAATAGTGTAATCTCCAAGGTATATTATGTTGAAGGTCTTAGTCATAACTTGTTTTCTGTTGGTCAATTCTGTGATTCCGATCTAGAAGTGGCATTTAGAAAACATACTTGTTTCGTTAGAGAACTTGATGGTGTGGAACTGTTAAGAGGAACTCGTGGCTCAAATCTATACACCATCTCTATCGAAGACATGATGAAGTCTTCTCCAATTTGCTTGTTGTCAAAGGCCTCAAAAACAAAATCATGGTTATGGCATCGTCGTCTCAATCACTTGAACTTCGGAACCATTAATAATCTTTCTAGAAAGGATCTTGTAAGAGGCTTACCCAGATTAAAGTATGAAAAGGATCATCTTTGTTCAGCATGCCAATTGGGAAAAAGCAAGAAATATGCCCACAAACTCAGTAATGGAAGTTCTGCATACCCTTCATATGGATTTGTGCGGACCAATGAGAGTGCAAACGATTAATGGGAAGAAATATATTTTAGTCGTTGTTGATGACTACTCTCGATTTACTTGGGTAAAGTTTTTGAGGACAAAGGATGAAACTCCTGATGTCATCATCAAACTTATCAAGCAGCTTCAAGTTCGACTTAACAATACTGTTAGAATTATTCGAACAGACAATGGCACAAAGTTCGTTAACAAAGACTTAAGTCAATTTTATGAAAGTGTTGGAATCAATCATCAAAAAAGTGTGCCACGAACTCCTCAACAGAACGGTGTAGTTGAAAGACGAAATCGAACTCTTGTGGAACCCGCAAGAACAATGCTAATCTATTCAAAGGTTCCAATGTTTCTCTAGGCTGAAGCCATTGCCACTACTTGCTACACCCAAAATCGTTCCCTCATACATACATCTCATGGAAAAACTCCATACGAACTTGTCCATAAACAAAAACCTGATCTCTCCTACCTTCGTGTGTTTGGTGCGTTGTGCCATCCAACAAATGACGGTCAAGATTTAGGTAAATTAAGAGCTAAGGCGGACATTGGAGTTTTTGTAGGTTATGCATCAAATAAGAAGGGTTACCGAATCTACAACAAAAGAACTCGAGATATCATGGAAACTATTCACGTCACGTTCGATGAGTTGTCCTGGAAAATGTCTCCAGGACAATCCAGTTCTAGACCCGCATCTCAACCTTCATCAAGTAGTCCCATCAGTTCTACTCTTGTACTTAATCCCTCACCAACAACTCCTTATGTACCTCCTTCGAAAGATGATTTGAAGAAATTGTTTGATCCAATGTTTGATGAACACTCTGAGCCAATTGCTGATAATTTGTCAATTCCATCAACAGAGGTTGTTCCTATTCCTGTCAATGAAGTTAACCCTTCAGTATCTATGTCATTAAGTCAAGAAGCGCCTGCTGCTGATCACTCTGTCTCATCAACATATCATCAATCATCGAGTGTACATCATGGAATTGTGTCTGGCACCTATAATGGAGATAATCCCTTTGCTACTCCTGAAGATGCCCCCTTTGAAAACATATTTGCTCCTGAATCATCATCAGAACCATCTTCATCAAGAGAAATCGACTTTGCTACTTCTGTTCCTCAACAACAACCACACGAACACCTTAGAAAATGGACACATGATCATCCATTGGACAACATCATTGGAAATCCCCCGTCCCATATCCACTCGTAAACTACTTGCAACTGATGCCTTATGGTGCTTCTTCAACTCCGTACTATCCAAGGTCGAACCAAAAGACGTTAAAACTGCCATGAATGAAGACAGTTGGTTCAATGCCATGCAAGAAGAAATTCATGAGTTTGATCGACTAGATGTATGAGAATTAGTACCTGCTCCTGACTGTGCTATGATCATTGCTCTAAAGTGGATCTTCAAAGTAAAACTTGATGAGCATGGTGATGTATTAAAGAACAAGGCTCGATTGGTTGCAAAAGGATACCGTCAAGAGGAGGGTATTGACTTTGAAGAATCATTTGCTCCAGTTGCTCGTATCGAGGCAATCAGAATCTTCTTGTCTAATGCTGCAAGTAAGAACATGGTAGTCTATCAGATGGATGTAAAGACGGTTTTCTTAACGGAGATCTTAAAGAAATCGTATACGTCAGCCAACCTGAAGGTTTTGTGAATACAGAGCATCCTACTCATGTCTATCGCTTGAAGAAGGCATGGTATGATACGCTATCAAAGTTTCTTATATCTACAGGATTCAGCAAAGGAGCAGTTGATCCGACATTGTTCACCAGAAAGTCAGGCAAACATTTAATTCACATTCAAATTTATGTTGATGATATTATTTTTGCCTCGACTGACCCCAATGAATGTGACCGTTTTTCTAAGGAAATGGGCTCCAAATTTCAAATGTCAATGATGGGACAAATGTCATTTTTCTTAGGATTACAAATTTCACAAAGTCCCGGAGGCATTTTTATAAATCAATCTAAATATGCAAATGAGATTTTAAAGAAATTTGGATTTGATTCTTGTGACCCTGTTGACACTCCCATGATAGAGCGTACTAAACTGGATGAGGACCACTCAGGGATCATGGTAGATCAAACGAAATATCGTAGTATGATTGGATCCCTGATGTACCTCACACCAGAGACCGATATTCTTGTTCGCTGTATGCATGTGTGCTAGATACGGCTAAGCCTACCAAAAAGCACCTTGAAGCGGTTAAACGGGTCTTTCGGTATCTCCAAGGAACCATCAATATAGGACTTTGGTACCAGAAGGACACCGGTATGTCACTAACAGCCTATGCAGATGCTGATCATGCAGGATGTCAAGATACACGTTGAAGTACGTCTGGAGGTGCTCAATTTTTGGGTGATAATCTTGTGAGCTGGTCTTTTAAGAAACAAATGAGTACTTCTATATCCTCTACAGAGGCTGAATACATAGCCATGTCATCTTGTTGTGCTCAAATCCTATGGATGAGATCCCAATTATCTGACTATGGCTTTGAATTCAACAAAATCCCTCTTTATTGTGATAACAAAAGTGCTATTGCTCTCTCATGCAACAACGTACAACACTCAAGAGCAAAACACATCGACATTCGACATCATTTCATCAGGGATCAAGTGGAAAACGGTGTGGTGGAACTTTATTTTGTGAGGACTGAATACCAGTTAGCAGACATCTTCACCAAAGCTCTTCCTAGAGAACGTTTTGAGTTTATCCTCCCACGAATTGGTCTAAAGAGTCTACAACCGGGAACACTTAAACGTCTTCAAGAGGAAGAAGAGGAGTAAAAGGTTTTTCTTCATCCATCTCTTGTAAATAGTTATTCAAAAAGCAAAATACAAAATTACAAAACCAACAAAAAGAAAATAGAAAAATATAAAATTTTCAAAATCCATAAAAATTAGAAAATCTTGAAAAATCCCAAAAATATTGTTATTTTGTCATGTTTTTCCTTATTCGATATTATCTACGGACTTGGTGTTGACATTCAAAGAATGTCACGGGTTTTTAGATGTTCTTCGAATGTACATAATTTGTTTAAAAAAAAGTTTTGAGAGAAAGTGAAACAAAGGCTTATAGTCATTTCAGTCTATAACCCGTTTTTTAAAGAAAGAACAGAGCCATGCTTTATCTTATTTTTCACATCTCATGCTCTGATTCTAAAAACAAATGTTTGTCACTAAAAATACAAATGTTTCCCTCACAAATATTTCTCCTTCTAATGATTCTTCTGAAAAATATTTGTTATCTTTATGAAAACTAATAAAAATAACTCGGTCTCAATTTTTTGAAAATCATCTGGGCTTGACATTGGTCAAAATCTCTATCTCTCAATCAACAACTTACGTCATTGATTGAGGGGGAGAATGATTTCATTTAAATCAAAAGGTTATTTGTCATACAACTGGTTCAGACTAAGGTTTATGTCACGTTTTCAAAAGATACTCAAGCATGTTTTTGGAGTTTAAAGTCTCAGCTTTGATCCTTATCGGTTAAATGTTTTCATAAGCAAGTCACAATTCTTCTCAAAAGCTTTCAAAATCAATTTAAATCTACAGAGATCACAAATCTCAAATGATTTGAAATTTGTGATCGGGGGAGAATTTGTGATTTAAATTGGATTTAAACTGATAATTCGATAAATGGTTTTATAATGATTTACTAGCTTTCCTCCCCACATGTGCCAAACGATTTCAAATTTCATATGCACATGTTGAGGAGGAGCATCTATTTCAAACCAAAAAGGGATTGAAATGTGATTGATTTGTTTCAATGTGCAGGTTTTCCCTAATATGTGCAAAACACTTTCAAATCTCTATGCACATATTGAGGGGGTGCAACTTTTTGAAAACCACATCCTTTCCATAATTACCCTTAACAAAGTATGAAAAATGCTAATTTTGATCAGGAAAATGATGTTGATATCTTTTAGAAAATGGTAATTAAAGAAGTGAATCCTTCCTCTTGCCTCCGTGTGCCAAAACGATTTCAAATACATGATGCACATGTTAAGGGGGAGCTCTTTTTCTAAAAATATCAAAAACAATTCAGGTACAAAATGCTTTGATATATATCACAAGTATCTGGATTGATTTTCAAATGGTTTTCAATTGGATCCAATGGCAGATGAACAATACCAAATAGACCGACCGAATTTACTTTATGTATGGAGTTATAAGGATGGTTAGGTTAGGTATTCGTTCCCACGATCCCGCCAGAGCCGGAGGGATCTACCCAGGGACAATCCACTAGATAGTGTAGAGTCCTTAGGTATGATGAAAAAAGGAGAAAAGTGAGATATGGGAAGAGTGCGGACTGAGAAAGAGCTAGAACTGGAATAAACCCAACAAGGTTCTAGTTATGAAGTCTCGGTAAGCACTGAAGGGGTTGAAGAATGAAAAAGAATTGAATGAGAAAAGGGTGAAAATAAATAGCCCTCCAATTATTCAACCATTGGGCAGAAACCGGGTTCAATACATATGCTACTGGTTGTTACTAAGGTAACACCGGTATTGAAGACAAGACGTCATGGAACCAGTGACGCACTGCACTAAAACTTCCCAAGCTACTCAAGTTTCTCTTAAAAGGGACTTGTTTCATTCTCACGGGGAACCTACGTAATCTATCGACTTTCTCTTAGAGATTGTTGATATTGAAAAAGGAGACCCTCTCCCTAGTCTCTGGTATAGGAACCAAATGTGCACAATTTAGTCTAGAGCCACGAGATCATCAATAAATCTCTTTAGAACACTATCAATAAAGACTCTTTGTTTCACACAATGTGGAAAGAGAGATTATATCTTATGAGTCCTACGCAGTATCCTTGTGGTATTGCCAGAACATCTGAGTGATATGAAAACATATTCACAATGAAGATGGAAAGCCTTCTAGAGCCAACATCAAACAAGCTCTTGGTAGGTGGCATGTGAGATCTATCCAATAGATCAACCATGTGACAACTGAACAGAAACAATGGGGCAATTCAAACTTATGAATCAATCCTGGTTCAGGTTATGGATTGACGGATACCTTTGAAAAACCGGTCGTTGTGCTTAAAAAAATTATTTTCTTTAGTACATCGACTGTGTATTGATATTTCAAATATAAAAGGTGTTTATGATTGATAATTGATTTTTCTCAAAAACCCTTGTTGTATTGCAAAAACACTTTATTGAGCAGTACTCGATTGTTTTTCAAAATCTCTTTTCATCAATCAGTGAATCTCAAATTCGCTGGTTCACTCACTCCGTGTTGTCTTCTTTGAGACGTTCCGGTTTGAGAACGCTAGAGCAGCTGAAACCCTGTCAAGGAGATTCTTTGGAATTATATCCGATCACAGGCAGTACTTGTACTGATCAACGGGGAACCGTGGGCCGTGTACCTCAATTCAACGAAAGTGATCAAAGACACTTTAGTGCACTTTATTGCTAACTGTTGTATGCAGTACGCTGACGCTTTGCAAATGATCGTAATGGAGAGGTCAATCCATAGCCGCATGCTCACACAACACATTCAATTCTAAAGAAATCATGATAAGTGCATCAACGACTCTGATATTTTCACTCCATGCTTCGCTACGCCGCAAATATCATGAATCAACTAAAGCTTCCGCAACTCTGATGAGAAGATATCATGATCCAGAATATGAGCATGTCGGTCCAAAAGTCACAACACCATAATGGAAGAGTCAGAGATTCATGTTAAGCTGATGATCTCAATGCTGGCTCAAAACTCATTATCACGTGGATCAGTTAAATACCTCCACTTGGATTAACCAAACATGCAAAAATGAAGAATCAAAGACTACGGACTACAGAGCAAGGAACATTATCAAGAATCCAAGAACAATCTAAATGTAATATCTGTTTTGTATTCAATGTAATTTGAGGTGACCTCCCTTAGGGGGAGATTGATAGGAATTAGTAAATCCAGTTATTAAAGTGTCGGTCACCTCAAGTATATATAATCATTAGAAAGCTCGTAGTCGTAGTTATTTAATGTTAGGAAGTACTTAGTTTAGAAACACCGTGGAGGACGGACGAGTCTTTACCCACTGTATGCCTGATCCACAGCCCGTAGGTGGCGTTTTATGTAAGACTATAAACACCCTCTACCTCCCAAGGTAGAGGGTTGGAGCTCATAATAATACTTTTAGTTTCTCCCACTAAGTTCCCAAACCTCTAACTCTTTCTCTCTCTAAAACCTAATATTACACACCTCATATTGATCATGGTTTGATGTGTTTGTGAAATCCAATATGTTACAGACGTGTTTACAAAGGTGGTTCCAAGTACGAAGTTCAAGTATTGCATGGAGATACTTGGTGTCGGGGCTAACTAGTCTTGCCACTAAGGTGAAAATTGTTAGTTTATTGTCAAGTCTAGGTACATAATATTACGTCGATTAAGTAGATGGTAGTTAAGTGTAGTTTTCTTTATGTTTGAATACTTGCCTTGCAATGCAATTTACATGTTTGAGTCGGTTGTGGTTTGCGGCCCAATTCTAGGTCGGTTATGATGCCCCTCATCACTATAAATAGAGATGAGGGTTGAAGGTCTCAAAAATGTTGGTTTGTGGGAGTTATAAACACGACAAAACGACTAAGAGTGTGTGAGCCGATGGGGGCACACACGATAAACACGAGTATACGTGTCGAACGTATTTGATACTTGAATTACATACCCGAATATGCATGCTACTTGACCCGATTACTATATCGACTTATGGGCTTGTTTGAGTTCTGTGTTGGGTCGAAGGTTGGACAGCCATGGGCCTTGTGATCCACTGATCGGGTAAGACTAAAAGGGAATGGGTGCTTGGGCTTGGTGACTTGCCAACCAAGGCTTAAACCCATGAAAAGGGTCGTTTGAATTTGCTATAAAAGAAAACCCCTACTCTTTGTTTTGTAGTTGTAACATGCGATTGATAGATATCCCTAACTATCAGTTCATTGCAATTCTATATACATATTAGATGCATGCTTAAACATCCTACTTTCTGTACATGCAATTAATGTTTCACGTGGAGGTTACATACATCATATTTGCATGATCATACATACATGTAAGTATGCATGTATTAATTACTTGCATGGTTGTCTTTTCCCTTGTGGTATTGAACGACAATCTATGTACGCCTTTTAGCGACGAAGGGAGGTTTGTTTATAGTTTCTCGGACTGTTTGGTTTCTCGGACAGGAAGAAGAAATTGGTTCTTGGTTTTCTTTTGTTCGTGGTATTCAAGTTATCAAGGGGTTGATTGGTTTATACGTTCTCGACTAGCCATATATCGAATGTATATGTTAATCGGGTTTGTGTGTGATACTCTTCGAGGTATCTATTTTAGATACTTAAGGTTTCGTATTGGTTTCTTTTTCCTTTAATAGAGATCAATTGCCAAGCAAGGTTAGCTTTTCTTTTATCCCTTTTAATTAATTAATATTGTATTAATTATTTGTTTATTATTACGTGTTAACCTAATTGCATAAACTAGATCCTAATTCCACTGCGTACTCGTAGAGGTTAATAGTTAACTGGTTTTAAAATCCCAACAGTGGCATCACGAGCCAACTCGTTTTTGCGATTATGGGTTACACGTTTCTGATATTAATAAACATGTTTTAAAAGGCCGCATGAAACCTAGTTTAGTTATTTTGTTTTATTTTAATTTTGACAATTACATGCAATACTTGTCAATTTTTAATAAATAATAACTAGTCACACACAAATTAAAATTATATTGATAATTAGAATTAATTTGTTAGTTGGAATTACTTGTTAATTAGAATTTAATTTACATGTTAATTATAATTACCTTGTTAATTAAAATTAAATTGTTAATTAAGAATTACATGTTAAATTAAAATTACTTGCTAATTAGAATTAAGAGTTAATTTGAATTTATTAATTGTTAATTAGAATTATTATGATAATTAAAATTACATATTGGTTATTTAATATATAAAATTGCGTAATTACTTGCTAATTGAGACTGCCATGCTATTTTATGTGTTTTTCCGGCCACAAGACCCACTCAATTGCTTTTTTAAGTGATGTATAGGGCGATCTAGGTATTGTATCCTGGTGACGGTCTTATGGTTCTCCGTTTGGGGAATACTCACAAGAGAACTCGGAACAATATGTGTTTTATATTAATGTTTATGCTTATATATTTGTGATTCATATATGTGCATTATTACTTGCTTTGACACCTAATTGTATGCAATATGGAATAATACATATCGTAACCATAACATTAATATGGGTCTTTATTTACATGCCTAAATGTCATGCTCAATTGTGACCTGCTATTTGATTCATGGAAAATCGTTTTTGTAAAATAAAGTGACCTAATATATGAAACACGTTTTCAAGAATTTAAAAACTAGACGCTATGGACACTTGGGATGTACGGCTCACCCACTAGAACAAACTAGAAAGGGAGTTTAAAGAAGTGAGCACAGTCTCACTGAAAGGATGTCTAAGGTTATGCTTCATCGCTTACCTGGTCCTCTGCCTCCCTGTGCGTTCGATTGGAGCTACCGTGAACCATGATGATCACTACAGTGTCATTACCAAAAGTTTTTAAAATTAGTGTTACAAAGCTGTTTTGCATGCTTCTTTGTACACAACTTTTACCACATTTATGTGTGCATACCTATTTTTAATATTAAGTCTATGCCACCCAACTATGGACACGTGCACTTGGATTGACTTCTCTGGTCAGACCTAAGGGCCTTTCCAACCCATGGTAATTATTTCTCACTGGTCAGACCTCTGGTTAATTTTACACGTTCATACTTGGTCGACTTATATCGAGTTAACCTAGTCAGACCTCGGACCCGAGGCATAAGATGAAAACTAAACATGCTTTTGACATTATTACTTGATACTAATGCCTTAAACAGTCTCATAAATCTAAGAGTTGCATTTTTCAATTAACGCTCGTCGCTAACCTCTTGTCCTATTTTTTTACACACTGGTCAGACCTATGGTAATTAAGTGGGGTTGCAAGATGGATCTTAGTCTTAATTAGTAATTAATTGGGTAGTTAATTCTTTTAAGAATGTAATTATCGAAAATATTGGATTTGAACTTTTTATGTTCTGATTAATTGTGTTATTGCAACATAATTCGTAAACAAATTTGTTTTTCTTTGAAAGACAAACTTAGTTTCTTTTCCTAGTAAGAAGAGTGAGACTTATACCTATCTTTTCTCCTTAGTTGACAAACTAAGATAGGATTCCAAAATTGATAAACTCTAATATGATCTTTCATTACCCTTTTCGTGGTCTAGAGTTAATTGAAAGATAGAATATTTTGTGTAACTGGAAACATTGTGTTTAGAGCTACCAAAATAAATAACATCCTGCACTTGTCACGATGTATGAGTTTAAACCGCAAAGAGTAAAAGAATTACTAGCATATGCTAGGTAATCTTCTTGAACTCTTATTATTCCTAAAGTGCTAATTACCCTTGGGGCTATGTAGACGATAAAGGAGGAATTCCATGCTAAAGATTCAAGTTAATTGAATGAAAGAATGGCTAGTCCATTTTCTGCATAAGTAGAACTTCATATACTCTGTTCAATACCTAAGTACATGCTACTCGTAGGCATTTGAAGAGAATAGGAAAGTATATAAAACTGCTATATGTTTTCTATTGGAAATGTAACACTTACAATGTTGACAAATCCAGTGGGAGCAGTTGCATTTTATAACTGAAATATCATTCATGTAATGTTGTCAATTTCAGTGGGAGCTGCCGGATTTATTTCCTGTTAGTCACCCATATCATTTCAAACTAGCTTTGAAATAATCCATTACTTTCGGAATATGAACAACCATTGCTTAAAGGAAAATTGCATTTTATTTTATATGATAACACGTTGCCTTCCTGTGCCTTCAAAACGTTATCTATAGAATAATAATCCACAATTCCTTATTAAAGGTTATGGTTCTAAAACTACTTATGATATCTATGACATTATCATATCGTTTGAACAATCAATCACATGTTGTTTGTTTCATAATATGATGTTGTACCTTTCACAAGTGGGAGAAATCTCAAAGTGTGTGCAAGGAACAACAATATTATTGGTATCTCTTGACCGCAAGGTAAAGGAAACTAATAATTCTACTAGGACTTAAACACGTTAGTTGTTTAATGCCCTACTACATTCTAATAATGATTCTACTAGGACTTGAACACACTAGATGTTTGTTACCCTACTACATTCAAATGTCATAATATAGTGTAAAGTTACTTCAACGTTTGACTACATGTTTTAGTTAACATAATTATGGTTATATGATAATAATCATAATTCTGAAGTATAAAATTAACTTGAAATTACTATAGAACTCAAGAGTTTGCGTTCATGATTACTTTTGTTAGAATAATTATGCTTACATGTTAAGACATAATTATAAAGTCCTTGAATTTATCAATGACTTATAACATAAAGTATATATATAGTAAATGTGTTATGTCTTCTCGTTAACACATAAACATGAGGCTTTGAATTATATCAAAGATTTATAATGTATTATTGAAATGTTTTGTTTTCTTGTTAACACATGAATATATAATCCTTGAACAGTTTTGTCTTCTTGTGAACACGTGAACATAAGTTTCTTGTATTGTTCAATGAATATACATTATTGCATGCACTTGGTTCATAAATACTTTATATGCAATTTGGCTCGACCCAATTGACAAGTATTTGGTCCAAAGAGAATTAAGTTATCTATAGAATTCTGATATAGTTTCATAATTCTAATAACTCATAGGATACCACTTCATTATGGTATGTCTAATGTGTTAGATCAAACCTTATTCTTATTGTTTGGTTTATGATAGCTTTAATTGCTCTACCTCCAAAACATATCAAGGTTAGAAATTGCGTGTGTCATGGATACACTCAATATAGTTCAAACCTAGAAGGTATTCAAGATGATCTATAACTGAAAACCCTAATTCATTAGGGATTTGAGGTTTTTCCACTCAAACCAATTGAATCCTAAATCCTTTTGGATTTTTGAGTTTTCTACACTGTTGGCGGTTATGTCCCAGCAACAGGGTAAGATAATCAACTTCAGCAAAAACAAACAACTATTCAGCAGAAACAAATACCACTAAGTGGTTACCGGATATCACTTGGAATCGTGTGATCACTTTCCAAAGTAAACTATTCGACCCTAAAGCCTGGGTATCACGAATATCTACTTGGGATAAGACCAAATGCAGTTAGAGAATTAGGCACAATTCTATAACCCTTGCGCTTATAAGTATTTAGTGTTTTCTGTATGTCATTCATGCTTAATCACATATCCTATTTATAGGATAATACTCTTGGCTAATTCAATGGAATTATCAGTATTAATCGGCCCATTAATAGCCTCATAATTATCCCCATTATAGCCGTTAGTGGTTACATGACCAATTAAACGTGGTCATTAAGTAGTTGAAACTGCCACTTGAATAGGTCAAAATCGTTACAAGCAGTACTTTCATCAGTACTTTCATAGTGCTATCAGTGGTTACACCGCTTCAGTGGAAACACCACTGCTTCAGTGTAAACACTACTTCATTGAAACACCACTTCAGTGGAAACACCACTTCGAGTGGAAGTACGCTGGAAACACCGATAATCGTGGTAACCACAACAACACTTTCACCAAGCACTACCAATACAAACCACTACAAGAGTCAGGGTGTTCATGGACCTTATGGGTGTACACTTCGTACCTCCTAACCCATTACAAGGTGTGAACTATTCCCACAAGTGCACTAAATTTTCCAACAATCCTCCCCAAATTTAGTTCACTTCCTTTGCATGAAAAGTAAACATCAAGCAAAACATGTGCATAGATGAAAATATCCTGAGGATTGAATTTCCATCTTAGTAAATTACACGTTTCAAATATTCGAGAATCAGGGTGTTCTAAGAATTGAACCCTTCAACCCATTTGAATACCTGAAGATAAAATACACACAAGTTTTCAAACACTTAAAAGCTCCTGACACTATACAAGCCATGTGTCCATATCCAAATTCATAAATGTTGTAAAAGCTAAAATTCCAAAGCTTCCTGAAGCGGCAAAACTTCAACATTTACATAGGTGGTTCCTCTTTATTCATGCTCCTGCCAAGCACTTTTTCAAAGAAAATTAACCATTGAGAAGTAAAGACTTCATCCTCCTTTCAGCAGGTTCTGAGCACAACCTTGGGATGTAATAAAAAACATGTGCTCCAGTCCACTGAATGTTCAACTTTCCACATTGAACTCAGCTCCTAAGTTTCCTCAGGAGGGAGTTGGGTGTCCTAGGATTCAGTGACTAAGTTGGACTTAAACCCATCCCTTTAGCAGACTTTATAACCAAGTCTCTAGCCAGACCCTTCGTCAAGTGATCAGCTAAGTTCTTTTGAGATCTCACAAACTCTATAGATACCACCCCATTCATGATAAGCTCACGAATCATGCTATGTCTGACACCTAAGTGTCTAGAATTACCATTGTACATTTGGCTATAAGCCTTAGCCAATGTAGCTGCACTATCACACCGGATAGAAATAGGTGCTATAGGTTTAGGCCACAATGGAATCTCAAGGAGCAAGTTTTTCAACCATTCAAATTCTTTACCAGGCCAAAGCCACAAATTCAGATTCCATTGTTGACTGGTGATGCAAGTTTGCTTCTTGGATGCCCAAGAAATTGCACCTCCACCAAGTAGGAATACCCGACCACTGGTAGACGAATTGTCTTCAGTGTTACTGATCCAACTTGCATCAGTTTAACCTTCCAACACTGATGGGTAACCAGTATATGAGAGACTATAATCCATAGTTCTCTTCAAATACTTCAGTACCCTTTGAACTGCTTGCTAATGATGAGCACTAGGATTACTAGTATACCTGCTCAATTTTCCCACTGCAAAACCAATATCGGGTCTTGTACAAGTCATGGCATACATCAGGCAGCCAATTACCCTAGAATACTCAAGTTGAGATACAGACTTGCCATGATTAGGCATCAGCTTCTCACAAGTATCCATAGGTGTACTCACTGGAGTACAATCAAAGTAATTGAATTTCCTCATAACCTTCTCAATATAATGAGACCGAGAGATAGAAATTCTTTTACTTTCATGTTTAATCCTTATACCAAGGATAACATCACCCCATGTCCTTCATGGAGAACCTTGATGACAAAAATTCCTTTGTCAAGTCAACTTGATTTTGGTCAGTGCCAAAGATCAACATGTCATCAACATATAGACAAATGATGACTCCTTTACCGGATTCATCAAATTTGCTATATACACATTTGTCAGACCGGTTAAGAACATAACCACTAGACAAAACCACTTCATCAAATTTTTGATGCCATTTCTTAGGTGCCTGCTTAAGTCCATAAAGAGACTTAATCAGTTTACACACCTTGTTTTCATTGCCAGGCAAGATGAAGCCCTGAGGTTGGTTCATATAAACCTCCTCTTCCAATTCACCATTCAAGAAAGCTGTCTTCACATCCATCTGAAGAATAATCAGATTGTTAATAGATGCCATAGCAATCAGCAGTCTTATGGTACTGATACGAGCCACAGGGGCATAAGTATCAAAATAGTCTATCCCGGACTTTTGTTTAAAGCCCTGAATAACTAATCTAGCCTTGAACTTTTCAATAGTTCCATCTACCTTCATTTTCTTTTGAAAATCCATTTGCAACCTAGAGGTTTGCAACCAGGAGGTAGATCAAACAACACCCAAGTGTTGTTCCCCATGATGGAATCCATCTCATCATTGATTGCTTCTTTCCGGAAAGCAATATCCTGGGACTTTATTGCTTCTTCAAATGTCTTGGGATCATCCTCAACAATGAAGCAATAGGAGTATTGGTCTGAGACCTCATCCCTTGTTCCTTCAACTAAGTATAGTTGAAACTCAGGTCCAAATGACTTTGGAGTCCTGACCCTTTTGCTATTCCTGAGCACAGGTTCAGGTTGTTGAACCACAACCTCATCAGGTACCACTGATGGTTCATCATCGTGGACCTCTGATATACCAGTGTCATGAGTTCCATTAGGAATCCTCTAACTTGGTCTAGGGACTGATGAGAATCTATTCTCATCAAAGTTTGCATCCCTTGATTCAATTATTGAGTTAACTGAAACAAATTCATTAGGTTCAATAACATAGAACCTAAAAGCCTTGGAATGCTCAGCATATCCAACAAAGATGCAGTCAATGCCTCTTTCACCCAAAGTTTTCAACTTTGGATCGGGAGTCTTACAACAGCCCTACAACCCCAAACCTTGAGATAATTCAGGTTGGGTTTCCTTTTAGTCCAGAGTTCATAAGGGGTAACCTTGTTCCTTTTGTTGGGAACCCTATTTAATAAATAGCAAGCTGTTAACATAGCTTCATCCCAGAACCCTTGACTCAGTCCTGAATAGGACAACATGGAATTAACCATCTCCTTCAGCACCCTGTTTTTCCTTTCAGAAATACCATTTTGCTGAGGAGTATAAGGGGCAGTCGTTTCATGGATTATACCAACAGAGTGAAAATACAGAGTATCCATGTACTCACCTCCCCTATCAGTCCTTAATCTTTTGATCAAAGACCCAAGTTGTAATTCAACTTCATTTTTAAACACTTTGAATTTATCTAATGCTTCATCCTTTGTATGTAGCAAATAAACATAACAAAACCTAGAAGCATCATCAATAAACGTCACAAAGTACTTCTTATTCCCCAAAGAAGGAGTGGCATGCAAATCACACAGGTCACTGTGTATCAGCTCCAAGAGCTTAGTCTCACGACTAACACCCTGAAAGGGTTTCTTGGTCAACATGCAAGTTTTACACTTTTCAGTGTCCATGTCAAAAGCAGGGATTAAACCATCCCTAGACATATCTTGCATCCGTTTATAGTGAACATGGCCAAGTCTAGCATGCCATAGGGTAGAGTCAGTCTGGTTATATGTGGTCACAAAAGCTGAAATAACACTGTCAGTGGTAATATTAAGCCTAAATATTTGATTACATAAATAACCAAAACCAATAAAAACACCATGCTTAGAAAGAACAAATTTATCAGATTCAATAACTTGTTTATATCCATGATTATTCAAAACACTACTTGAAACCAAGTTCTTCCTTATATCAGGAACATGAATAACATTAAACAAAGTTACAATCTTTCCAGAACTAAACTTAAGATCTACACAACCACGACCATGCACCAAGGCTGTTGACTCATTTCCCATGTGAAGAATAGAACCATCATTCAGTGACTCATAAGTCTTGAACCAGCTTCTATCTTTACACACATGAACTGTTGCACCAGAGTCAACCCACCACGCAACATCATCATCCTGCACATAATAAGATTCAGATACATATGTAACATAATAAATCTGAAAAGACTTATTAAACATATTTTGACCTTTCAGTGAGTTGGCTGATCCACCACTCCCTGAACCATTAGTGCCTGATCCATTGGCTTTACCACCAACTTTAACACCCTTGCAGTCCCTTTTAATGTTGCCACATTTCCAACAAGTAGGTGTTGCCTTCTTGTTGGGATCTGCCCTTGTGTTGTCATGATATTTGCGTTTGCCTTTGTTGTCATTGTACCTGGTGGAGTTGTTATGCTCCACCATATTGACAACAGATGGTCCAGTAGCATTGCTACTCTTTGGCTTGTCATTATCCTGCATCTTGAGAGATTCCTCAATGCGCAAATGACTGCCCAACTCAACCAGAGTTAACTCCTCTTTCTTATGTTTCAAGGTATGCTTGAAATCTTTCCAAGAAGGAGGGAGTTTGTCAATGACACAAGATACTTTAATGGCCTCATCCATGTTCATATTGTGTTGTGTAAACCTTCCAAGTATTCCAATAAGTTCATTGTATTGTTCCATAACTGGTCTTGAATCAGTCATTTTGTAATTTGTGAAATTACTAACAAGGAACTTCTTACTTGATGCATCCTCAGCCATATATTTGGCATCCAAGGAATCCCACAGTTCTTTGGAAGATTCAAAGTTCTGATAAATATCAAACAGAGAATCAGACATACCATTGAGAATTAAACCTCTGCATATGTAGTCATCATTCTCCCATTTGCTCCTCCTCCTGATCTGCTCAACCATGGCATCATCCCATCATCAGGAATTGGAGTGGTCAGCACATACACCACACTCATACTTGACAGCAAGAAGTGCATCTTCTTCTGCCACCTCCTAAAGTCCACCCCTTCAAACTTGTCCAGCTTAGCAAAGTTTGAAGCCATGTGTTTCATTGCAGCAGTTGCCATTGATTATCACAAAATAGTTTACTTTGATTGTTGGCGGTTATGTCCCAGCAACAGGGTAAGATAATCAACTTCAGCAGAAACAAGCAACTATTCAGCAGAAACAAATACCACTAAGTGGTTACCGGATATCACTTGGAATCGTGTGATCACTTTCCAAAGTAAACTATTCGACCCTAAAGCCTGGGTATCATGAATATCTACTTGGGATAAGACCAAATGCAGTTAGAGAATTAGGCACAATTCTATAACCCTTGCGCTTATAAGTGTTTAGTGTTTTCTGTATGTCATTCATGCTTAATCACATATCCTATTTATAGGATAATACTCTTGGCTAATTCAATGGAATTATGAGTATTAATCGGCCCATTAATAGCCTCATAATTATCCCCATTATAGCCGTTAGTGGTTACATGACCAATTAAACGTGGTCATTAAGCAGTTGAAACTACCACTTGAATAGGACAAAACCGTTACAAGCAGTACATTCATCATCGTCATAGTGCTATCAGTGGTTACACTGCTTCCGTGGAAACACCACTGCCCGTGTAAACACTACTTCAGAAACACCACTTCGTGGAAACACCACTTCGGAAACACGATCCGTGGAAGTATGCTTCGGTGGAAACACTGATAATCAGTGGTAACCACAACAGTACTTTCACCAAGCACTACCAATACAAACCACTACAAGAGTCAGGGTGTTCATGGACCTTATGGGTGTACACTCCGTACCTCCTAACCCATTACAAGGTGTGAACTATTCCCACAAGTGCACTAAATTTTCCAACATACACTTCCTAGCTTGAAGATTGTAGTTTTGGTGTTCTTCCTAGCTTGACGAAACACAAAATTGTTGCTAGAACTTTTGGTTAAAGAGTGATACTAAATTAGAGTTTTTCTATAAACCTTAATTTGAGTTGTTGGAAGGAATTCCATTATGTCTTGATTTAAGTTCTGAATTTGTTAAAATCTTATGAAGCATTTTTTTAACAAATCTTGAGATGAGAACTTAAAATGTATTTTGTGGTTCTCCATAAAGAACAATTTATTGTTGCTTAAATACTTAGTATTTAGAGAATTGTCTCTACTTACAAAAGTAAGTGGGAGTATATACAAATCTCAAAGTTATTTGAGAACAAAATACTTAACCTTCTAAAATGCACTTATTAATGTCATACTAAGGTTAAACATGTAAATGTCGACCGAAGTATAATGATTACTCTCATTCATAAATCTGAAAGGATGCCTCATCACTTGAGTGATATTTTATATCAATGCTGAGGGATATAGGTTAGAAGATTATTGTAAATCAGCTAACTACTAAAATATATTATCACATCTTGAATCTGATAAATGTTTTAGAACTATGAATGATAAGATGCAGTCCTTAAAAGGCAAATCGAGTTTTGAGCTTGACTGTAATTTCTCCTAACAAGTTAACCTATGAGGTTGGAATGAGTTTCTTTTGAAGAAAGACTCACAAGGACAAAATTGTATACATATTAATGCATGGCATTTTATAAGAAGTTTTTAAGCATACTTAAGCAATTGACTATGATTACATTTTCTTATATAATACACGCATTAATTATATAAAGATATTTAATTGTCAAACATGTGATTTGTATGTTGAATAAGACAATTAAATTTTATAACACTTTCTTTATGATTACCTTTTGCGAGGACGGTGTGTAATCAAAAGGGTTATGAATCTATCTTTATGTAGTATACAAAACTTAAGCAATCCAAGTTTTGGATTGAATCATGCAACTAAGAGCTGAGATCTTGAATTTAATTACAATATGATTCTGATTGAATTAAGATATCTCTTGAGTACATCTGACATTGAGTGGGAGTATTGTGTTTTTCCTTAAAATTTACATGTTGATGATATCATTCTATGTAAGCTAGATATTGATCATTAAGCTTAGAATGAAATTTCACTTGGAATTTAGGGAATAAAACAAACAACCTTGGAATCAATGTTTATCTGGAATAAACAAATGCGGAAAATTAAGTCTGACACAAATGCAGTATATTATTCAAGCAAGTCTTCAATGATATATTTCACTTGGAATAATTTACATGGATGGAAACCTTGTGTTTTTAAACTAAGGGTTTATCATGTATATATTATATTGTGTATAAGACTAGTTGTTGCTTTTGTACAAGAACAAAATGAGCTGACAACAACAATATATAATTGAGAGTGTTTGGATTATTGTTTTTATAAATGTTTACAAATTATAAAGCATAGTGTTGTATAAGTACAAATGATGCTAGAGGATTATTAATACTAGTTGTAGTAGGATTTTATCATTTATGAAAAATCTGCTAACTAGTTATGCTCAACATAGAGCATTGTTGCATTACACATTAATGAATGAGAATACTTTACACTTTTAGAAACTGTAAAGATGATTGTCAGTATGTCGTTGATTTCTAATACCTCATGCAAGGTAGGACGACATCTCCATACTATAATTCTTGCAATAGTATGAGCATATGAGATAAGACACTCATCTTATATTTCAAATCACTCACTATACGTGATATTTGAAACAAGTATTCGGAAAGTTTACTCAGATGACTATTTAGTTTTTCTTGTAAAAGAAAGGTTGATAATGTTGGAAACATTAGGCTTCAACTTACTAAATGAGTTTCATGCATATCTGTTTAAGTTAGAGGTGGCAATTTGTGCCCAAAATAAAAAAAAATGGGTTAAATGGGCAAAATTTTAAAAGATTTGGGCGCATTTGGGCCCCATCTTTTTTTGAAATGGGCATGTATTGCCCATTTAGAAGTTAAATGGGCATAATGGGCACACGTTTTTCTCGAACATTAGATTGTTTTTAAAGAAAAACTTAGATTTAATTTTTTAAATATAAATGAGGTGTCACGTTCGAGGAATTTATTTCGTCGTTTTGGGTCTTTTTAAAAGCGATTCGTATAAAATGAGCCCCTTTGGCCCGTGCCCGTTTAGCCCGTGCCCGTTTAGCCCGCGCCCGTTTTTCCCATAGCCCGTTTTGCCCGTAGCCCGTGCCCGCCCGGCCCGCCCGTTTTGCCACCTCTAGTTTTAGTATTTGGATAATTGGGATTGATAGACAATTTTTACTTTATGATGAATAAAGATACTTGGTATTTGTTATTCATTCATATAATAATTGTTATCCTATATTTGCATGTTTAATCCTTGAATGATTTTATTATTCTAAATATGTCCATTGTCGGTTAACAATATGGGAATATTGTTATGTAAGGCAAATGTGAGTGTTGGTTATAATTCTAACGAGAATTCGAATTGTTCCCGCCAAACTCATATGTATTCACTAGAGATGCATATTGGATTCCCCAACTTTCAAACATTTACTTTTAGATCCTTGTCATAAGTAAAATATTGAAAATGGTTTGTTATCTTCATCCTTAGACTTGAGATACAAGCAAGTTCTGTTAGGTGTGGATATCATTTTTTGTAAGTATACGCAAAACGCTATCTGAATAAGGTAGTTATAAAAGCTATATTTGGAGTGATGTGAAGCAGCATCCACAACACTTGTAGTCAATAAAGGATTTGTTACTCTACTTGATATGTGCAGAAAGATACCATGGCGCCTCTCCAGATTTAATAAGATAATTGTTCGGCCGAACCTAAAGGGTAATGCAAGATGATACTTGATTACATTTGGTATATCTAATTAAATTCTATAACGAGATTCTAAATGGTTAAACTATATGGAATGATTTGAGATCCATAATCCATTGTTTAACGGTATCTATAACAAAGGATGATTAGAGCAAGACATCGAATGACCATGCTACTGAGAAACTTTTACGAAACTATTCTCTCAGACACTTTTAGTTAAAAAGCGAGTGAGAGCGTTTGCTAGGCGTTTCCGTCGTTAGTTTTGTGTGTCATTCGACACTCCAACTCCCAAGTGGGAGCTGTTGGTTTGTGGGAGTTATAAACACGACAAAACGACTAAGAGTGTGTGAGCCGATGGGGGCACACACGATAAACACGAGTATACGTGTCGAACGTATTTGATACTTGAATTACATACCCGAATATGCATGCTACTTGACCCGATTACTATATCGACTTATGGGCTTCTTTGAGTTCTGTGTTGGGTCGAAGGTTGGACAGCCATGGGCCTTGTGATCCACTGATCGGGCAAGACTAAGAGGGAATGGGTGCTTGGGCTTGGTGACTTGGCGACCAAGGCTTAAACCCATGAAAAGGGTCGTTTGAATTTGCTATAAAAGAAAACCCCTACTCTTTGTTTTGTAGCTGTAACATGCGATTGATAGATATCCCAAACTATCAGTTCATTGCAATTCTATATACATATTAGATGCATGCTTAAACATCCTACTTTCTGTACATGCAATTAATGTTTCACGTGGAGGTTACATACATCATATTTGCATGATCATACATACATGTAAGTATGCATGTATTAATTAATTGCATGGTTGTCTTTTCCCTTGTGGTATTGATCGACAATCTATGTACGCCTTTTAGCGACGAAGGGAGGTTTGTTTACAGTTTCTCGGACTGTTTGGTTTCTCGGACAGGAAGAAGAAATTGGTTCTTGGTTTTCTTTTGTTCGTGGTATTCAAGTTATCAAGGGATTGATTGGTTTATACGTTCTCGACTAGCCATATATCGAACGTATATGTTAATCGGGTTTGTGTGTGATACTCTTCGAGGTATCTATTTTAGATACTTAAGGTTTCGTATTGGTTTCTTTTTCCTTTAATAGAGATCAATTTCCAAGCAAGGTTAGCTTTTCTTTTATCCCTTTTAATTAATTAATATTGTATTAATTATTTGTTTATTATTACGTGTTAACCTAATTGCATAAACTAGATCCTAATTCCGCTGCGTACTCGTAGAGGTTAATAGTTAACTGGTTTTAAAATCCCAACAAAACATCCCATCTTCTATTCTTTCTTTGTCGATTGGCATTAATAATACATTAATCATTCGGCTAATCTTTGTGGTTTATTACTTCTAATTTCGTTTGTATCCAAAGGGTTTCTTTGGTGTTGCAGCTTGTCAAACTTCTTCGAAGTGTTCTAGGTTCCGCGATATCGATCTTCGGGTTTGTTGAAGCTTCGATTCCAACACTTGCCATTTGAATAAGGTTAAATAGTCCTACACACGATCCATATATGCATTTGCTATAGGAATACATAGATTTAGAAAATATCTTTTGCATATCCCTGGAGTTTTGCCAACTTTTGAGAAAATGATAACCATGAACTAAATGCAACTAAAGAGTTAGATATATATTTTTTCTTTGTTCCCCCCATTATTAACTACACGAGATACATTTACAAACAACTGAAGTTCATGCAGTGTTTGGGGTTTGTATATATGAAGATTTTAACATAATGATTTATGTTAAAGGCAGAGAACAATGAAAAGCAGAAAATGGCAAGATGCAATAACCATGCATTGAACACTGAGCAAAATGACAAAAGGGAAGAAAATAAAAAGAGAACCAAATCCAATAGAACAACTGACGAAAAAGATTTCGAAAGCAAACATCAGATTAAAGTACTTGCAAATTTCGATGTATATATATTTTGGTATGTCCCAACATAAATAGGTTAAAGTGTAACATATACGGAGTATAAATAGTGAATGTCATATACGGAGTATAAATAGTGAATATCTTCTGCCTCTTTACCAATAGTCACACGTAGCTAGAAGTATAAACTACTTTATTACGGTATCTAAACTGTTTAACACATACAATTATACATTAGGACGCAGTGTAATTAGTTAATTACTGTAATAGTCACTCTATCCTAAGAAAGACGCGATTAACTATATACGTGGTTCTGTGTCTAAACGAGATATCATCTACTTCGTAATATGTAAAAAGGGTACCCGTATGTAAATTTAGGGGGCGTTTGGTTTGTTATCATGAATCACAATGGATATGGGTATAGGTATAAGGTGGAATGACAATGAATATTTCATTCCTATGTTAGTTGTTTGGATTAAATAATAAAAGTTTGAGTGGATATCAACCAATAGTAACTTCATCTTCTTCATCGTGATTATTTAAAGGAACTTAAAATCATAAAAGAAAAAAAAAATAAAAAATAAAGACAGTACATGATTTAAAAAAAAAAGTTACTCACTTCCTCCACCTAACTTACATATCATCTTCATTTTTATTTCAAGTTTCAAACAAACCCAAAAAGTTGAGAACACTTATCATCATCATACTCACATAATAGTTATAAATTTTGTAAAGTTCATAACTAATGTACACCTAAATATGCTATCTTATAAATGGAAATTCACATTTTCCATTCTTTTGTAACCTCACTATAAATAAGAAATATGAAAAAGATTCACAAAGGGAACATGAAATATGTCACCGTCTTCGTCATATCCGACAATGATCATGATTCATGAACCTGCTCCGATGACTCGGAACCAACTCCGCTGCGAGTATGTACTTGCTCCAAAAAGGTTTATGAAGCATTCAAAACTATTACTTCAAAGGTCTAATCGGAATCTCTAAAACACTAGTTGGATACTTGGATCAGATGTAGAAATTAGAAAGGAGAAATTTGCAGAAGATTGGAAAAAAAGTTGAGAAGAGAGAGAGAATAAGGAATGGGTAGAATACCCACCTTCCACCCTTGGTATGGTTCTATAGGTATCCTCACACCTTTTCATTCCCATAGTAGTAAACCAAACAAATGAAGCATGTAATGATTGCATTCCTTTTATTCCATATCCAAACAAACGATATACTAGTACATGGGTAGGGATTCAATTGTATTCGTTTAACCAACACTATTAACATTTTACTTAGCTAACTATCTATACTACTTATAATGCACGAAGGCACCTCACTTTTAATTTTAAGACGTACAAAAAATTAAGCATATTTTACAACACTTTAATGCACCCAATTTTCAGAGTTACAACAAAATAAGCATAATGTACAATAAAATAAAGCGTTATGTCATTTTAAGACCAAAATTCTATCAAACAACATTAATGCTATTAAAAACACCCCTTCACCAAAAATTACAACCATTTAAGCACAATGTACAATAGCTGCAACCAATCTTCAGATTTACAACAAAATAAGCATAGTGTACAACAAAATAAGCACGATGTAATTTTCAGACTTATTCTCAGACTTACATCATTAATGCTATTGAAGTTAACAATGTTATTAATGACTATAATGACTACTACTTACAAGAAAAGAAACATAGTGTACAACACTTTAATGCACATAATTTTCATACGTACAAGACAAAAAGCATAATGTACAACAAAACACCACATTAATGCTATTTAATGTAGTCAATTATTTAACTTGTCAATAAATACAATTAGTACAGTTATTAAAATACCTCTTACATAAGAAATACAAATTATCAAGCATGTTGTACAACCAAATTAAACACAATTCCTGCATTAAATTTCACTACTACATATAATAAAGCACGTTATACAAATATTCAAGCCCGAACGGGCAACGGGCCAAATGGGCTTGAGCGAGCGGTAGACCAACGTGCTCGAGCCCGAGTAGACACGGGCCAACGGATTCGAGCCCGAATGGGCACGGGCTATACGAAATTCTAGATATCCGTAAATTTATTTTTAAAAAGAACATAATAAACTAAAATTTATTATTCATCGAAAAATTTTATTTCAGGATACTCACCGCTGCAACGCGCGGGTACCCTGCTAGTATACATTAATGGTTAGTAACAAAAATCTATTACTTTTGAGAACGCCCTTACTGAGTTACCGTTACTTACCATAAATTTTCCTACTAGCTTTAGCCACAAAAGAAACTCCAATGGTGAACATTTTTTTAAGGTTTACAGTATTACTTCAGACCTTCAGTATTGGCCATGGAAATGAAGAAATTCATAATCTTGAACTAATTGCATCATGTGATCTTAATATTCTCACAATTTTGGCCAGGTTTATAATTCATTTCACTATTTTAGAACTTATGAACCTTTTCATAATATTCCTTATTATTAATGCTTTAAGTTGATGAAAATATATGAATATATTTCTTCGGTCAATTCCATATATATATATATGTTATTTTCATGTATAAATTGGATATACACGGAATTATCCTATTTCTCACAAAACCAATCATTTTTTACTATGTAAACATAAATATCAATAGTTACAATTAGCAATTCTCATATAAAAAGAATACAAACTTTAATAATTTAACTATCAACCAAAGAATCTCGATAGTAGTTCCATGAACAATCTTTTGCGAGATTGGATTTTTTTTCCACAATCATAATAAAAAATGCAAACAATTTACATACAACAACTAGCTAAATTAATATAGAAAAAAGAGAAAACTCCAGTTAATAACTAGAACTTTGAAGAGGTTACATTCACTTTGGCACAAAAAAAACAAAAATCATTATATTTACATAAATTTTGTGACAAACAACTTACATTCACATCATACTATCTCTAAGCATTCAAATCATCAATTATGAAGTGGGTCAGATGCATTTGGAACTCTTCTTTTGCTTGAGTATAAGTCACCAAAACGATGCTCTGGTTGTTTTTCGTGCTTTTGAGATGGTGCATTGCCTTTTGTTTCAGTCGCTGCTGGTAGCTTCTCGGCACCGGAGACCAAAAGTGCAAAAAGAACCATGATCACCAAAGCTGACTTAATACAAATGTTGTTTTGCATGTTTTGTGGGAGAGAGTGAGTTAAAGGTGATTATGGGGTTGGAGGGAATGGGTTATGAATTAAAAATGTGGAATCAAGTGATGATTTGCACATGGTGCAATGATCGTTGTACGGAAGTATTGGGTTGCTAAGCTAAATTAAAGAAGGTGTGAGTGCAAAAAGAGTAGGCTAAAAAAAGTGACAGTGTGCAAAGTGATGGAGTACACTACAATCTACTACACATACCCTGCAAACAAGGGGGCACAACTCACAATATAACTTTTTTTCTAGCAACGAGAATTACCAAAGTAGTCTTCTTTCCTGCCCTTTGGGCTTTGGTATACAAAGAAATCAAGGAAGTTTGATTTTCTCAACGTGCTATGTTATACAAACCCTCTTTATATTGTCATATCAAAATATTGTAGTCAAACCATACAATCCGTGATGCACACCGTACAAGCCGATGATACATCTAATGATTGGATACCCTCCCTATAGAAGGGTGTGGATAGCTCACCCATTCTTAATTATGTTGGTGAATATGTAGTGACATGAAATCACTAGATTGCTTGACCTGCTAAAAATGATGGGGTAGGTTCTCTGTTGTAAAAATCGGCTCAGACGACCGATTAATCTCCGCATAATCACTGATCGCTCACTAAGCATTTTGATTTATCATAATTGGCATATTTAATCGGTTTTGTCAAAGATCGCTTAAAAATCGGTCAACAAACCGATTAATCGAACAAAATCGGATTAATCGGACAAAAGCGCTTAAAAATTGGTCAACAAAATCGCTTAAAAATCAGACAAAATCACTTAAAATCGGTCAACAAACCGGTTAATCGAACAAAATCGGTTAAAGGTCGCTTAACAATGGTCAACAAACCGAGTAATATTTATGTTTGACTTTGAACTTTGAAAAATTATGTATTATGTCTATATTTAAACACTTGAAATATTTGAACTTTGATGCAATACGCTTATCCCATACATATAAAATAATATAATATCTAAAATTATATTTTTGTGCATAAAAATTTCAATCCGATTAATCTCCGATTAATCCCCGCCTAACCGATAAATCGCTAGGCCCTACCCAACCGCCTCACTAGCGCCTAGCTATTTTTACAACCTTGGGTAGGTTATACAAACCCCTTTTTTCTACAAAGGGCACTCCCTCATTTTTTGCGTTTGTTTTTTTTTTTTTTTATAATTTTGTTCATATCAAAAACTATAAACCTGAAAATACGGAACATAAAATGTTAAGTTTAATAAGTCAAACATAAAACTGTATGAAATACATAACAGAAACTGACAAAAAAACTTTATTGTGCTTGAAATAAAAGGGGGACAAAAGGAATCTTTGACCAAAACCCCCCTTATGTCACATCATGGGGGGAGGGGTTTGTATAGTATGACTCAAAAATGATGATTGCCATATTTTGACACAAGACGTTTAATGGACAAAAATAAAACTACCGAAAATACGCCTTTTTCAAGCAAATGTACAAAATGAGTCCTTCTCTTAAAGCCTAAGGCTGGACACAGTGACAAAGGTCAATCATTTCCATTTTACTCGTCACGTCAGCTTTCTCTCTCCGACGACCTACAGGCGATTGGTTGACACAGTAAAGGCGACCTTCATTATTATTATTTGTTTTGGAAAAACCCTATTTTTTATATTTTCAAAACAAGCTCTATTTAATTTCATAGTTTTATTTCAAACTAAAAGTCACAGTACGAGCGGGATAACAAAAATTCAAATTCAAACTAAAAGTTACAGTACGAGCGGGAGGATTCAAAATTGAAATTCAAATTTAAAAATCTCTCTATATATAGCCACACTCTGCTTTGTTTCTCACACACACATAATTTTTTATTAAATTCTCTCAACAATGTCTCAAGAAAACTTCTCCCAACAATTTTCCAACGAATACAGCTTCTCCCAACAATTTCCGAAAACACGGTTAACACTCCGCCAACAGATATCTTTCTGTTTTTCCCAATGGAAGAGGAACAAGAAGCCAGTCCATTTCAACTTACTGATGAAGAACAACGACTACTTCTTAAGGATGAAGAAGTATTGAGAGAAATGAAAGAAAATGAAGCACGAGAGGAAGCTGCTCGTAGGGAGCAGGAGGCAAGGGAAGAACGGTGCCGTAAGGACAACTCGTTTGACCTTGCATACAACGAGTGGGAACTGAGCAACTTTGCAGAGGGGTATACTTCATACGACGAGGGTTATAACGCAGATTAATCTTTGTGTTTTATTTTATGTATCGCAGTTTTATTTTCTTTACAATGTAGTACTCTGCTTTCTTTTCGTAATAAATAAAAGTTCGTCCTCTACTTTGTTTATTTAATTAAGAATAAACATTACAATACCAAATTTATAAAACATTACAAAGTTTTATAATGTATGATTATGTTTATTGAAAAAAAAAAAAAAAAAAAGATTTAAACTTAAAACAACCTAACTTTCACATGCTATTTAAAATAAAAAAAATAAAAAGATGATTGGTAGTCGTCTGCATGACCGAAATCCTCAAAAAAGTGTCGATCGATATATGGGCGATCGACACCCACAGAAAGGGTGATCGATCTCCATATCGATTAATCAATCAATCCATTGCCTTACTTCATGCAGTCTAAGGTGTCATAGCACCAAAAAAGTATCGTCACCTCAGCGCCACGTCATTTTAACATTTCAACATTTAATACTAAAAAATCTCACCCTTATCATAACACCTCATAACACCACATTTTTTAGACCCACAAATTTTTTTCTTTTCCAATTATTTAAACAAAATATATTTTCATTTATTACATAAAAAAAACTTTCATTTATTAAATAAAACAAAATATACTTTCATTTAAAAAACGTGCGTCTACACTCTCATTTTTTTAGTTTTATAAATGGTATCATTTAACCAACACATCCTTTTTTTTTAATTATTAGCTGTATGATTAAAAAAAAACATATAAACCCACCATCTTCTTCCTCACCACCACATACACATGTACACACACTCTCGACACACACCAAAACAACAAACACTCTCAACACACACCAAAACCACAAAAACAACTCATTTAAATCTAAAAAAAATGAAAATTTGCGTTACACAATACATTGTTTCATCAACTCAAATGAAAATGGAAGCCTCAACGCCAGCAAGATGGTATGGTAAAGGTGGCCAACGCGCTGCTACCTAGGCATAATGTCGACCTCGGCGTTACCGCACCGTGAGCTCTTAGTTTAATTTAACAAAGACTAAAGCAGGTCGAGCAAAAGAATATATGTGGTCGAGCTAAATACAAGTTGGTCTCGCTCTTTCAAGTGACATATGCCAAGTGTCATTTTTTATGTGGGTCAAGTGCCTTACTTCTAGTTTCGGCATTTTTTACCATTGAGGAAACAAACTTTTTTTTTGTCTTGTTTGTGAAAACAATTTCTGAAATCTTTTACTAAAATGATACAATACTTTTCTTTCTAATAACTCTTTTGAAAAAAAAATGTTTGTTATTACTTTTTTTTAACAAAGATTTATGCACAAAACAATGATGCTTGATTCTTACACGTCCACTATGTGCATGAAATCGTAGGATACGCCGAGTTATGCATGTACCATGATTGAGTTGAGAACTGGTACGGAGTTGAAACACTCCCTCGTGGTGGTGGTGGTACCAAAATTCGAGGGTATACTATGCACACTATTCGTATTGAGTACGAGTGGACACCTCCAAGATGCTCAAGTTGTAAGGTATTTGGTCACCTTATTAATGAATGTCTTAAGAAACCTGTCATGAATGCTATTAAGAACATGAAAGCACCAGAGTAACCTATACTTGAGGTTCATATCGGTTCGAAGACTAAGTTCGCTTATAAACCTAAGGTACCAAGGAATTCGAATGTAACTAATGATAAAAATGATACTACGACTCCTTCCATTTCGAACTCGTTTGATTCATTAAGCTCTATGATGGATGTGAAGGAAGGAGATGGTCGTAAGCTTTGGCATTTAGTAGTCCAAGTACTACATCTCTGGCAGCAAGGATTAATGACTAGAAATACAAATGCTTGATGGGAAGCTTGTGCTCTTGGGTGATGATGTAAAGTTGTTAAAACCTTGTAGATCAAAGCTTGTTATGCAAAAATAGGCTACTGTGACATCGGTATGTGAGCCTAGTACTACTATGGAAAGCAAAGGGAAGAACTATCTTTTGATAACTTTCACTAATGCCTTGTAGATCAAAGTTTTAAAACCTAGTACTACTATGGAAAGCAAGGGGAAGAACTATCTTGTGATGATGGAAAGTTGTTAAAACCTTGTAGATCAAAGTGTTGTTAAAACCTTGGCATCTTTCACTAATGCCCTTGACACGATCTTTTGACACTGTTAGGAATTAGAAAATTCAGTCATTAAAGTGTCGATCACCTCAAGTATATGTAATCATTAGAAAGCTCGTAGTCATAGTTATTTAATGTTAGTAAGTAGTTAGTTAAGTAAAACCGTGGAGGACAGACGGGTCTTTACCCATTGTATGCCTGATCCACAGCCGGTAGGTGGCGTTTATTGTAAGACACTATAAATACCCTCTTCCTCCCAAGGTAGAGGGTTGGAGCTTCAATACCATTTTTCTTCATTTCACATAGTTCCCAACTCTCTTCCCTTTCTCTCTCTAAAAATTTCTCTCTCTAAAACTTGTATACGCCCCTTATGTATTTGGTTTAATGTGTTTGTAAAATCCTATATCTTACAATTGGTATCAAGAGCCATTGTTTGATCACTCATCTTTCATGCTCTTTGTTTTGGTGGATTTCATAAGGTTTTTGGGGTTATAAGTGTTTAGAAGAGTTTGAATCATTTGGTCAATTTCTAGTGTTAAAGTTTGAATTTTGATTGTACTTTTGTGTTTAGGATCATCATATGTGTTTAGGTTTTGAATTGGAAGGCTTGAATCACTGTGGTTTGGTTGTTTTTGATTGATTAAGTGGATGTTTTTGAAAAGTGTACGAAGCGAGTTGAGTCTCGGTGTTGTATTTCTTGGAAGCGAGTTGTTTTGTTATTAGAAGCGAGTTGCTTTGTTATTGGAAGCGAGTTGGTTTATGCGACTTGGCTATTAAGCGAGTTGATTCTTTAAGCGACTTGAGTTCTAAAGCAATTTGGCTATTAAGCGAGTTGTATTGGCAGCGAGTTGCCTAAGCGAGTTGACAGTTTTGACTGCGACTTGTCCAGATTCAACGTATCTAATGCGAGTTGAGCCTAAGCGAGTTGCCTAAGCGAGTTGCCTATGCGAGTTGTGTTTTATGCAACTTTTTGTCTATTAAGCGAGTTGTCATCTAATCGAGTTGTCTTGGAAGCGAGTTGTCCTGGATGCGAGTTGATTGAAGTGGTTTGACCAAAAGTTGACTTTTTCCGGACAAAACTTCAAACGGTCATAACTTTTGAACCGTAACTCCGTTTTCGACGTTTTACCCATCAAAACGACCGTGAGAATGAGGAGAATGGCATGCCGAATAAACTGAAGTTGATTCGAGTCTACCTTCAAGGCCTAAATCCGCTCCGAACAGAAGTTATTGAGGTTTTTGTGTTTTCTGACCTAAATTTCTCCGTATAAACGGGCATTAACCAATCCAAATCTCAACCAAACAACATCTCTGCTAATCCTACAATCAATCATATGCCCTAACATACAATTGTCTATCATTGTGTCGATACATCAGTCATCTTAACACATTCCATTGGACATTGCTTAACGGTTTGGTCTTGATTTTAGTAAAATCCCGCGAAAGAGTCTATTTATCGGTTTAAATCACAGACTTGTAAAATCCCGTGTATACATCAACATCATGTCTTACACTCCTAATCCAGTGATTTCAGAAGTACTCAAACTGTATGATGCTGTAGACAACCATGAGAATATTAGCTATACTGAACGGCTAAAGATGATGGAATCAATCAATGAGGATGTGAGATCACCGTGTTTAGAATCTAAAGAGAGAGAAATGCACCAGTCAAGGTTACAGAATGCTCTTGCAATGGGTAAGGAAAGTTGCATTGGACCTTATCGACAACTTCATTCACACCTCATGTTACTTAGAATTGATGACAAATACACAATAGGAATTGTACGATCATGTATTACACTCTTTCGTCAAGAATTATCATCAATTACTGGCAAATTGTTCTTCAACTTGGAACAATTAGAACGACAACTTAATAGGAAAAAGGTTCAAGAAGCCAGTTCTAAAGCTGCACTACAGGTGATCAACAAACTACTTCAGTCATTCATCAAAAGGGAATACACTTCAGATTATGATTATCTGGTGACTGAAATGTGCTTTAAGAATCACAATGGGATGGAAGTTAATGTGTTCAGAGAGACATTAATCCAACTCATGGATAATGTGGAGAAGTATATTGAGGAAGTTACACAGAATGATGAACATGTGGATGACTGTTGGGTGCAGTTAAGAGATAGCTGTGATGAATCGAGTAATGCATCAGTTGAAAGATCAGGTGTTGCTAAATGCAGAATATCAGAGACAGCAATGAATGATGTAACCAGCTGCTCAGTAACTCCTGTCACACAAGAAGTGGATGCAGCAATCAGAAAGGTGAATGAATGTCGGGTACAATCAAGAGATTGTAGTGTTGAGACCAGTAAAGCATCGAATGATGGATCAGTAGACACGGAACACAGAGGCTCAGTGACAGACAAGCTTGACACAACCAGTAGTTCAGTGACTCTTGTTATACATGACGTGGATGCAGATATCAGACTGATAAATGAACAGGTGTCATGTGATGAGGTACCCTTAACTGATAAACATTGTGCATCTGCCAATGTATCTAAACAAACTGATCTTAATACTGAACTTGATTCTGATAAATGTTCCTTCGTTGAGGCTGAATCTAATAGATTAAAAACAAATGATATGGTTGATAAAAAGGCTTTTGAAGAACTTTCAAACAAATTCTCAAAACTTGAAAAACATTGCATTTCTCTTGAAATTGCAATACAAAGAAAGGAGGAAAGTTTTCAAACTATGAAACAATGTAAAAATCCGGAATTTCCTGAATTTCGTGAATTTTTTGAAATAAACGATTTAAAAGCTCAGCTTCAAGCCAAAAAATCGACTATCAATAATTTGAAGAAACATATTTATGATATGCATGTGAAAAGTAATTTGGTTACAAGTAATTCTGATGTTAATGCTATTGATGATATTCAAGTGAGAAATGATGAATTAGCTGGTTGTGTGGCCAAATTACTAAAGGAAAATGAGTCTTTGAGAAAGCATCACATAGAACTAAGTGACTCTGTCAAAGAAGCTAGAACTAAGTCAATGGAACAAACAAACTCTTTGATGGCAAAAATTGATGAACTCAAAGCTCAACTTCAGGAAACGATTTTCGCTATTGTTGCCTTAAAGAGTGAGCTTAGAAAGACCATAGGGAAAAGTGTGAATACTAAGTTTACAAAACCATCAACCTTGGGGAAGCCAGTTTCTCATCCCACTAGAGACCGGTCCTTTGTTAGGCAGCCTACTGCATTTATATCTGAAAGAACAAAATCTCTAAAGACAAGGCTTGCCTCCCAAGTTGATGCGATACAAGTTTTGACAAAACCAGGTCACTTCACTGAGTTACCTAAGTATAATGCTTCTAGCTCCCAGCACTTCTAGGATTAGTTCGAAAACAGTGTCAAAACCAAGCATTAAAACCCAGAATTCATATGATATGAATGACTTGTGGAAGAACTATTATCTAGAAGAAGCTAGGAAAAAGGCACAGATTCGAAAAGACGAAATTTTAGGTACAAGAACTAGGGTGACGAATTCTACGAGATTTCAAGGCACTGCTAGTAGTTTTAAACCATTACCTAGGAACACTCAACTAAAGACTAGGGATTGGCTTGAATCTAAGCGTAGTTGCGTTTCAAATAAATCTATTCCCATAGTAGATCACTCTAAGAACTCTAGATCATCTTTTGAATCCAAACAAGCTGTTTGCTCGAATTGTCTGAAATGCATCTTTAAGGCAAATCATGATAATTGTTTTTCAAAATCCCTAAAGAATGTAAATGCTCATGCAAATGTTCAATCTGTTAAGTCTAGGATCTACACTAAGTCTATGAAGCAAAACAAACAAAAAACTTCGCCTAGATGGATATCAACTGCTAAATCTTTGGAAACTAGGAATAACGATAGGTCTTCCACTATGCATAAGAAGCTTAACAATCCTAGACCTTGCCATAAGTGGATACCGTCTGGTAGAATTTTTAAGGATGTTGGACTTAGGTGGATTCCTACCGGAAAGCTGTTCACCGATGACAAAATCAAGGTTGACTGTGAAACCCCAAAGGGTTTGGATACTAATGTCACTAACCAAAATATATGCAATCAAGTTTGTAATATTAGTGCAGGTAGTCCTTACTCAGTTGCAGATACTTCGATCCTTCACTACATGGGCTGGCTTAAAGTATGGATTACAAATGGATTGATATCTCATAACTCACGGGTTCAAGTAACTCAATCTTGATATTCATTCGGCGATGACGTCTGTTCACATCAGTTCAGGCCTCGTACTTCATCATTATGGCGTCTGCAGATAACACTTCAGGCCCCGTTCCTCAAAGAAAAGAAAGGTGTACGCTTCAGTGCACTTTATCTTCAAAATATGAAGAAATCTTCATGTTTATGACCATTCTCATCGACATTCTTCATCAACAAGCTTCATGTTTTTCCACGCTCTTTCAACCCTCAAGTGGATCTACGTTCAATGGTGTATATTCTTATTCACTTGTTCAAATCAAAAATGGCAACTTTGGATGCAATTTTTGAGGGGGAGAAGAGTGCATATACTACATGTTGATGGATGCTTCACTTACTAAGGATAACTGGGATTCATTGTTTCAAGATATGTTTGATGAGTACTATTAAGGATAACTGAAGTTCATGATCCGGTTCCTACTGACTCAACTGGTTCACCATCTATTAAGAAAACCTAATCTCCAGTTATTTCACAAGGCGTTGATAATGACTATCATGATATTGTAGTTGCACTATTGAATAATGATCCGTTCTTTGGTATTCCTTTGCCAAATCTTCACGGATTATTGTTCCTCTCATTTTGCACGCTCTAAATCAACCTCATGATGATTAAGGAAAATGACTACCTCATCCGCTCAAAGACATTATTGGTGAATCTTCCATATCAGTCTCTACATGTATACCTTTAGGAAGAATGCATTGATGTTGAGGAATCATTTGTTCCGGTTCATTCAGTGGGTCAATATACATCCGATTGTATGTTTATTCACATGTTGGACATTTGACACAAGTTGATTTCCTCGGAGTTAATCATTTATCACTTATTTGAGATTGAAGTTGACTTTCACAAAGGCGTGTTCTTATTTGATAACTTGCTCGGGCTTAAGAATTTGAGTTGAAGACTTGGTTTATCTAGTTACCAGCAGTCGGGGTGGATGGTTGAAGACCTGGTTAACTATCACTATTAGGAGTTACTTTGTTTTACTCAGTGTCACACGCAGATGACGGTGTGGATAATCGCAAGAGGTGTTAATGTCTCATACTTTGTTTGAGTAGTGAGTACTTAGAGATTTTCTTGAAGCATAAATTCTCGACACCGTTCTTCCATCATCAAGTGCAAGCTTAAGATACAAATGTGGGGAATTCGGCTTTAGTTTCAAGTTTGGTATATCGGGTTTTTCTTCTTTAAGTGGTTAATTCAAATTGTGTACATTATGGGCTGATTGGTTATATGGAAGATAACTGGAATGCACTTGGTGAAATGAAGATGTTGATATATTGTTCTCCCGAACAGACAACTGCTCAAACTCGAAGAGTAATGTGTACATCAGGGACTCACAACATGATCATGTGATCGGGCTTAATCATTTATTTTGGGTTTGATAACCGCAGAGATAATCCGTGTTATCTTGTTACATCGGTGGTCTCGTCTTCTTCAGGGTGTTGAGCTTCATGCAATGAGTCTGTTTTCTTCACTTCTTCTTCTTGGGGGAAATGGTCTTTTTATGAAGATTGTCGGTTTGGGGGGAAGTTGCCAAAGATTCACTCTTAGAAAGCTCAAGTTCTTGCGACGATTCATGAGCCTCAAATGCTTTGGTGGTGAAAGTTTAAGAGATGATGACTTCTATCTTCTACAAAGTGCTGAACGATTTCCTTATCTCGATCTCAATGACTGGCACCACATCCTCGGATAGGCTTGCTGCCTCTGCACCAACTGTCACTCTAACTGATGAAGAATTACTTCCACGCGCGGAATGGGTTTCAATTGCTAAGAGCAACTGC
Organism: Chrysanthemum makinoi; assembly: GCA_910596185.1. Lineage (NCBI taxonomy): Eukaryota > Viridiplantae > Streptophyta > Magnoliopsida > Asterales > Asteraceae > Chrysanthemum > Chrysanthemum makinoi. The sequence continues at coordinate 245,528,359 of OU343220.1, read as the reverse complement.
TATTTAGTGTGGACATGAAAGTGTTGGAATCAGTCATCAAAGAAGTGTTCCACGAACTCCTCAACAGAACGATGTAGTTGAAAGGCGAAATCGAACTCTTGTAGAAGCCGCAAGAACAATGCTGATTTACTCAAAGGTTCCAATGTTTCTCTGGGGTGAAGCCATTGCCACTGCATGCTACACTCAAAATCGATCCCTAATTCTCACATCTCATGGAAAAACTCCATATGAACTTGTCCACAATCGAAAACCTAATCTTTCATTCCTTCGTGTGTTTGGTGCATTGTGTTATCCAACTAATGAGGGCCAAGAATTAGGCAAACTTAAAGCTAAAGCGGACATTGGAGTATTTGTAGGATATGCACCAAGCAGAAAAGGATACCGAATCTACAACAAAAGAACCCGAAATATCATGGAAACAATTCACGTTACGTTCGATGAGCTGACCGGTCAAATGGCTCCAGGACAACCCAGTTCTGGACCCGCATCATCAAGTAGTCCCATCAGTTCTACTCATGTATACGATTCTTCGCCAGCAACTCATTATGTACCTCCTTCAGAAGATGACTTGAAGAAACTGTTTGATCCAATGTTTGATGAACACTATGAGCCAATTGCTAATGATCTGCCAATTCCATCAACAGAGGCTGCTCCTATCCCTGTCAATGAAGTTAACCCTTCAGTTTCTATGTCGTTAAGTCAAGAAGCGCCTGCTGCTGATCACTCTGTCTCATCAACAAATCATCAATCATCGAGTGTACATCATGGAACTGCTTCTGGCACCCTTGATGGAGAGAATCCCTATGCTAATCCTGAAGATGCCCCTTTTGAAAACATATTTGCTCTGAATCATCATCGAACCATCTTCATCGGGAGAAATCGACTGCTACTTCCGGTTCCTCAACAACAACCACACGAACACCTTAGAAAACAGACACATGATCACCCATTGGACAACATCATTGGAAATCCCTCGTCACAGTATCCACTCGCAAACAGCTTGCAACAGATGCCTTATGGTGCTTCTTCAACTCCGTACTATCCAAGGTCGAACCAAAAGATGTTAAAACTGCCATGAATGAAGACAGCTGGTTCAATGCCATGCAAGAAGAAATTCATGAGTTCGATCGACTAGATGTATGGGAATTAGTACCTGCTCCTGAATGTGCTATGACCATTGCTCTAAAGTGGATCTTCAAAGTAAAACTTGATGAGCACGGTGATGTTTTAAAGAACACGGATCGATTGGTTGCAAAATGATACCGTCAAGAGGAGGGTATTGACTTTGAAGAATCATTTGCTCCATTTGCTCGTATCGAGGCAATCAGAATCTTCTTGGCTAATGCTGCAAGTAAGAACATGGTAGTCTATCAGATGGATGTAAAGACGGCTTTCCTTAACGGAGATCTTAAAGAAGTTGTATACGTCAGCCAACCTGAAGGTTTTATGAATCCGGAGCATCCTACTCATGTCTATCGCTTGAAGAAGGCTCTTTACGGTTTGAAGCAAGCTCCAAGGGCATGGTATGATACGCTATCAAATTTTCTTCTATCTACTGGATTCACCAAAGGAGCAGTTGATCCGACATTGTTCACCACAAAGTCAGGCAAACATTTAATTCACGTTCAAATCTATGTTGATGATATTATCTTTGCCTCGACTGACCCCAATGAATGTGACCGTTTTTCTAAGGATATGGGCTCCAAATTTCAAATGTCAATGATGGGACAAATGTCATTTTTCTTGGGATTACAAATTTCACAAAGTCCCGGAGGCATTTTTATTAATCAATCTAAATATGCAAATGAAATTTTAAAGAAATTTGGATTTGACACTTGTGACACCGTTGACACTCCCATGGTGGAACGCACCAAACTGGATGAGGACCACTCAGGGATCATGGTAGATCAAATGAAATATCGAAGTATGATTGGATCCCGGATGTACCTCACAGCCAGAGACCGATATTCTGTTCGATGTATGCATGTGTGCTAGATACCAGGCTAAGCCTACCAAAAGCACCTTGAAGCGGTTAAACGGGTCTTTCGGTATCTCCAAGGAACCATCAACATGGGTCTTTGGTACCCGAAGGAGACCGTATGTCACTAACAAACATATGCAGATGCGACCATGCAGGGTGTCAAGATACACGTCGAAGTGCGTCGGAGGTGCTCAATTTTTAGGTGATAAGCATGTGAGCTGCTCTTCAAAGAAACAAATGAGCACTTCTATATCCTCTACCGAGGCTGAATACATAGCCATGTCATCTTGTTGTGCTCAAATCCTATGGATGAGATCCCAATTATCGAACTATGGCTTTGAATTCAACAAGATCCCTTTGTATTGTGATAACAAAAGTGTCATTGCTCTCTCTTGCAACAACGTTCAACATTCAAGAGCAAAGCACATTGACATTCGACATCATTTCATTCGGGAACAAGTGGAAAAAGGTGTGGTGGAACTCTATTTTGTGAGGACTGAATACCAGTTAGCAGCCATCTTCACCAAAGCTCTTCCTAGAGAACGTTTTGAGTTTATCCTTCCACGACTTGGTTTAAAGAGCCTACAACCGGAAACACTAAAACGTCTTCAAGAGGAAGACGATGAGTAAAAATGGTTCTTTTTCTTCATCTATCTCTTGTATATATTTATTCAAAAAGCAAAATACAAAATTTCAAAACCCACAAAAGAAAATATAAAAATATAAAATTTTCAAAAATCCATAAAAATTAGAAAATCTTGAAAATTACCAAAAAATATTGTTATTTTGTCATGTTTTTTATTTTTATTATTTTTGTTATTCGATATCATCTACGGACTTTGTGTTGACATTTAAAGAATGTCACGGGTTTTTAGATGCTCTTCGAATGTACATAAATTGCTTTAAAAAAAAATGAGGCGGAGAAAAATGGTGGTTTATTGTCATTTCAGGCAATAACCCATGTTAAAAGTAAAGAACAGAGCCATGCTTAATCTTATTTTTCAAATCTCATGCTCTGATTCTTAAAACAAATGTTTGTCACCAAAAAGACAAATGTTTTCTTTCCAAATATTTTTCCGTCTAATGATTCTTCTGAAAAATATTTGTCATCTAATGAAAATAAAATTGCTTTGAAAATTCCTCGTACTTTACTTTTGAAAATCATCCGGGCTTATCTGTGTCAAACTCTCTTACACTCAATCAACAACTCATGTCATTGATTGAGGGGAGAATGATTTCAATTCAATCAAAAAGGTTATTTTTCAAACAATTGGCACGTAAAAGAGCAAGGTCTACTTTTGGATAATCAAAATGGATAATTTTTTATACAAATGGTTCAAGACCTTGGCTATTGGTATGTTTTCAGAAGATATTTATGCATGAGTGGTCAATGGAGTTTAAAGTCTCAAAATCTAATCCTTATCGGTTAAATGTTTTCAAAAGCAAGTCACTATTCTCCTCAAAAGCTCTCAAAACTTAATTTAAATCAATAGAGATCACAACCCTCAAAGGATTTGAAAATTATGTTCGGGGGAGAATTTGTGATTTAAATTGGATTTAAACTGATAATTTGATAAATGGTTTTATACGTGATTAACAAGCTCTCCTCCCTGCATGTGCCAAACGATTTCAAATTTCCATGCACATGTTAAGAGGGAGCATTTATATCAAACCAAATTGGATTAGAACGTGACTGATTTGTCTCTAAGTGCAGGTTTTCTCTAATATGTGCTAAAAAATTTCAAAATCAGATGCACATATTGAGGAGGAGCAAATTTTTGAAAACCACATTCTTTCCCGAAAATATCTTCAACTGTATTGAAACACGGATTTTGATCGGAAAAGTAATGTCGAGATTTTTAGAAAATATTTATCAAAGAAGTGAATTCTTCCTCTTGCCTCCATGTGCCAAAATGATTTCAAACATATGATGCACATGTTGAGGGGGAGCCGTTTTCTAAAATATCAAAAACGATTCAGGTACAAAATGTTTTGATCATGTATCACAAGTACTTGGATTGATTTTCAAATGGTTTTCAATTGGTTCCAATGGCTGATGAACAATACAAAAAAAAAAAAAAAAAAAAAAAAAAAAAAAAACGACCAAATTTACTTTATGTATGGTGATATAAGGATGGTTAGGTTAGGTATTCGTTCCCACGATCCCGCCAGAGCCGGAGGGATCTATCCAGGGACAATCCACTAGATAGTGTAGAGTCCTTAGGTATAATGAAAAAAGGAGAAAAGTGAGATATGGGAAGAGTGCGGACTGAGATAGAGCTAGAACTGGAATAAACCCAACAAGGTTCTAGTAATGAAGTCTCGGTAAGCACTGAAGGGGTTGAAGAATGAATGATAAAAGGGTGAAAATAAATAGCCCTCCATTATTTCAACCTTAGGGAAGAAACCAGGTTCAATTCATATGCTACTGGATGTTACCTTGGTAACACCGGTATTGAAGACAAGACGTCACGGACCCAGTGACGCACTGCACTACATCTTCCCAAGCTACTCAAGTTCCTCTTAAAAGGGCTTGTTTCATTCTCACAGGGGAACCTACATTATCTATCGACTTTCTCTTAGAGATGGTTGATATTGAAGAAGGAGACCCTCTCCCTAGTCTCCGGCATAGGAACTAAATGTGCACTATTGAGTCTAGAGCCACGAGATCATCAATAAATCTCATTAGGACCCTGTCAATGAAGACTCTCTGTTTCACACATTGTGGAAAGAGAGATTATATCTTAAGAGTCCTACGCATTATCCTTGTGGTATTGCCAGAACATATGAGTGATATGCAAACATATTCACAACGAAGATGGAAAGCCTTCTAGAGCCAACATCAAACAAGCTCTTGGTAGGTGGCATGTGAGATCTACCCAATAGATCAAACATGTGACAACTGAACAGAAACAATGGGGCGATTCAAATTTTTGAATTAATCCTGGTTCAGGTAATGGATTGACGGATACCTTTGAAAAACCGGTCGTTGTCATTAAAACTCTTTTCTCTAGCACATCAACTGTGTATTAATATTTCAAAAATAAAAGGTGTTTATGATTGATAATTGATTTTCTTTAAAACCTTCATTGTATTGCAAAAACACTTTATTTTGAGCAGTACTCGATTGTTTTTCAAATCTTTTCTCATCAATCAGTGAATCTCAAATTCGCTGGTTCACTCACTCCGTGTTGTCTTCTTTGAGACGTTCCGGTTTGAGAACAGCTAGAGCAGCTGCGAAACCCTGTCAAGGAGATTCTTCAGAATTATACCTGATCACAAGCAGTACTTGTACTGATTAACGGGGAACCGTGGGCCGTGTACCTCAATTCAACAAAAGTGATCAAAGACACTTTCGTGCGCTTTATTGCTAACTGTTGTATGCAGGTACACCCGACGCTTGCAGCTGATCAGAATGGATGGGTCAATCCATAGCCGCATGCTCACACAACACATTCATTGCAAAAGAAATCATGATTAGTGCATCAATGACTCTGATATTCTCACTCCATGCTTCTGCTACGCTGCTACAAATATCATGAACCAACCAAAGCTTCCGCTACTCTGATAAGAAGAAATCATGATCCATAATGTGAGCATGTCGGTCCACTGTCACAACGTCACATAATGTCAACACCACAATGAAAGAGTCGAGATTTCGCAAGCTGATGATCTCAATATTGGCTCAAAACTCATCATCACGTGGATCAGTTAAAGACCTCCACTTGATTTATTCAAACATGGATAACATGAAGAATCAAAGACTACGAGCTACTGAGCAAAGGACTTAAACAAGAACTGAAGAACAATCTTAATGTAATATCTGTTTGTATTCTGTGTAAATTGAGGTGACCTCCCTTAGGGGGAGATTGTTAGGAATTAGAAAATTCAGTCATTAAAGTGTCAGTCACCTCAAGTATATGTAATCATTAGAAAGCTCGTAGTCATAGTTATTTAATGTTAGTAAGTAGTTAGTTAAGTAAAACCGTGGAGGACGGACGGGTCTTTACCCACTGTATGCCTGATCCACAGCCCGTAGGTGGTGTTTATTGTAAGACACTATAAATACCCTCTTCCTCCCAAGGTAGAGGGTTGGAGCTTCAATACCATTTTTCTTTGTTTCACATAGTTCCCAACTCTCTTCCTTTTCTCTCTCTAAAACTTGTATACGCCCCTTATGTATTTGGTTTAATGTGTTTGTGAAATCCTATATCTTACAGACACCTTTCACTAATGCTTTCATCATGGACCTCTGGCACCCTTCACTAATGCCTTAGACACGGACCTTCGGCACCATTCACTAATGCCTTCGACTTGACCCTTTTGGAATCTTTCACTAGTGCCTTCAATACAACACTTCTAAAGAGGAGGAAAGAACTATCAACAAGAGAACTTCAGTAGTCTTGATGATGACGAAGCTTGGCAACTCATGGACATGAGCTTGCTCGACTTCAAGAGGTGGTGATCTTGCCTTTAACAGGAACCTAGAATATCATACAAATACAAAACTACATAGAAAGATCCTTTGGATCTGATGTTAGAGAGTTTACAATACTAAGAGAAAGTATATATGGAAGTGGCAACTTACAATGAAGAAATGGCTCACTATTTATAGGCAAAAACCACTACTGTCCCCTGGATCCCACGGATCCCTTGCTTGAAGGATCCGTCCAGTGTATTCCTGGGGATCCGTAGGACGCTCCTCCTAAATGGGTTATGAGTCATGGATCATGGGCCATGGGTTATGGACTTTGGATCATGGGTATCCAAATAGATACAATGTATCTAGAAGATGCAATGCATCTAGTCAATGGGTCATGGGTTAGCTCCCTGGGTTATGGATAATGCCCAACATGACTTCATGCATGATGTCATGCAATGGGTCATGGGTTATGGATCATGCTCCATGGGTATGGGTCATGGACTTTGGGTTTTACCCAACTATATTCATTATATCTAGTTAATGGGTCAAGTACTTAGATTCTTACCTATTACATTACCCATTACAATATATAATAAGTATGTATATATATACCTATTATGTAAACACTAATTGTTATACATATACATTTCTATAAAATGTAAACACTATTACTTGTTCAGTGTTTTGTATGAAAACGTAAGTGTGTTCGTAAACTATTGGCTCAAACCATTTACGTATTTTATTTTTTTCGTTAAAATAATTTTACGTTTGTTATCGACAAAACATTGGAAGATCGTAAAATATAAATGAACGTTGTTACGGCTTATTTGTATTAACAATCTCCCAATTTTTGTTGATGACAAAACATAAGATTATTTTAAGGAAAAACTAAAATTCGTAAAAGTTTTGAATTGGAGTTTTTACTCTCTTCTCCCTCTTTTTGTCGAAACAAAAAGAGCGTCGAAAAGAAACTAACACATTGTTTGAATAAAAACATGTGAAAAGTAAAATTATGAAAAATAGAGAGTTAGAGATGAGACGGATTCTCGTCTTAGCTCCCCCTTGACGGGTGCTTCCCTTTTTTGAGGGCGTCAAGTAATTAGGAAGGTTAAACGAGTGTTTTGCAATATCGTTTGCAAATAGTTTCGTCTTTTAAACGAACATGCTCCCCCTTGACGAGTGCTCATTTGTGAGGAGTACGTCAAGTAGTAATGTACTCCTATATGAAAGTATTGCAAGCGTTTTTGCAATGTTTTGCTTTGACAAGAAACTCCCCCTTGTTGAGGGTATCAAAGTGTTCAAGTGTATATTGAAAATCTACAAAACAAAGGTTAGAAAACAAGTATATGATGCATAATTTCTTACAAATAAGACTCAAATTAGTAAGAAAAATTGTTCCTGTTGCACGGATCCCACGGTTCCTCCTTGGGAGGGATCCGTTTAGGCTAAAGTAAGGGATCCATCTGCTTGCATACTTAAGACGGCAATGGTGATTTAAATGTGATGTTAACATCAAAATGAGTTATGTATTAAGGCACCAAACATATTCTCAAGACAATATGGCATATAACATGTAATTTCATTCAATAAAAACACGAGAAATGATCTACATATCTCTAAAACTAAGAGAATTGCTAAAACATGTAATACAAATTCTAATATTTCTAAGAAGTGGCAGAAACTTAAAGAGCATCAATGTGCTTGAAATCTAAGGACGGGTAGACTTGTTGATTTGGTCCAATCGTTCAATGAGATGATTAAACATGAAATGCAACTCATTTCGTACTTCTTGAACAAGTCCTTGGGTGAGTTGACAATTAGAGCAATTATTGTCGTTACTAGGAAATGGAGGAGGTGGAATGTTTTGAGGAGGCTCCACAAAGGAAGGTGAAATTTGTGAAGATGAGTTGAGTGACGTAGGGTGTGGTTCCACTAGAAATGAGGGTGATGATGCACGAGTTAGTGGTGGAGATGGGAGGTCCTCTATATGGTTGGTTCTTTGGTGATCTCTTGTCTCCAAAAATGGACTATTTGATGGTGAAGGTGGTTCCCTATTTAACGAGAAGGTTGGTGAATGGGAAGTTTTTGGTGGTGCGTCTTCTAACGAGTAGAGATTCGGATGGGAAAGAGGTTCGGTAAAAGAATGTAGTCTAGGTTCTAGAAATGAAGGCTTGGGTGTTTTACTAGAGCTAGGTGTGTTTGGTTTAGTACTTGATGAAGCCCTTTCCAACTCAAAAGGTTGAATGCTAATCCTAGCGGTTTTTCTAGCTTTGGTTGATTGAGTTTGTTGAGGAGGGATTCTAGCATTTGGACTTCTTACGGGAGATGACTGGGTAGAGGATATCTCATGAACCATATGAACATTCTTTTTGGATGATCCTTTGGTTGAAGAGTTCTTGCTAGATGCTTTAGTCATAGTGAAAGAGGGGATGTACTAGATGTCTTAGCTACTGATTTTTGGAATGTGGTTTGAATGGTGGTTTAAACTCATAAGAATACTTTTTTATAAAGGATGAAGTTGAGTTAATGAATTAAATTCTTGACCACTAAGAATCACTAAGGTCAACTATAGTGTTGTTTTATTCTAGGGAGTCATTTAATGGCAAGTAAAAGTGTTTAGACTACCAAAAAGAGTTTGAATTAGAAGAAAAAAAAGCTGATCATAAGCTGTTCTGGAGACCAGGATCCCACGGTTACCTATCTTTAGGGATCCGTCTAGTTATAAACTAGGGATGCGTCTATCAGGCAGCAAGATGGTGGAGTGATTATGTTCTTTTAGTGTCTAGTACCTATAAATCTTGAGTGTTTGGATTCCCTACGATGTCTTAAATGGTATAGGACTTAAATGTCCAACCATAAGGAGTGAGGATACCTAGTGATGGTTTTTGGTAAGATAGTGGACTTTTTGAGAGTGCAACTAAGTATTTAAGGATGATACTAATGATTTGAGTATGAAAAATGAAGAAAATTGATCCTAGAGATCAGATGGTGGCTTAAGAAAAATTTGGAAAATTCCTAAAATATAAAAAGAAATGAAAAACTAGTTTTAAGCCTATTTTGAGGTAAAGATGACTAAAATCAATTTGTCAAAATTAAGAGAATTAGCAAACTAAGTGCTTTGAGCTGTGAGGAAAAATGTGTGAGTATTGGAGTGGAAATATGGTGAGTTTTGGTGAAGTGATAAATCAAACAATACCTTGAATGTGATCCTATGTTAGCTATGAGTTAGTATGAACCCTACTGATTTTGAGTAAGACCAAATAGATCCTAAAGTATCATGTTTAGCTAGTATGATAAGGTATAGAGGATTGGATTGAGGTGATAGTGTATAAGTCCTAAGTCTGTTAACCCGGATCCCATGGTTCCCTCATCGAGGGATCCGCTAGTTATAGCTCAGAGGATCCGCTCTCACGACCAGTAGCTTCTCAGCAAATGTGCAGAATTTGCACTCTTTACCAAATACTCATCCTAATCATTTCTACATTCAATAATCAAATATGTAAGCAACAAATATTACGCATAGTAAGTAAGGGCGACTAGAAGGTAAGCAAAATGAGCGGGACCGACTTCTTGATTGTGATCAAGCCGTCGTAAAATTCTCATTTTTCGGTTCCTAGGTTAGAATGTTTTAGTTCATTTCATACCATCTACTTAGAGCTATGTCCTAAACTACAAAAAATATTGTTTAAGTTGTTTTACAGACCATTGTTCACAAATTAAGGTCCACGACCTTACCTTCCCTCCCATTCAAACTCCTACTCCATCGCCTCTACTCTTCACTCTTTACCCCTTCACCCCTACTTCTTCCTCTTCATGAGGAAGTTAGAAAAACATTTGAACATGCCCTTTGTTTGTTGAAATTCTTGTGAAGGGCTCGGGACGTCTGGTAGTTGGTCAATGTATGCTAGGGGGCAAGTTGACGTTGCCAATGGGGTTGCTTCCTTCTCCTTCTCTTTCGTCTGATGAGTCCGTTGGTGGGTGAGGTATTTTGCCTTCAACCATAATCCTTGTAGTCTTCTCATCTGACAAGGGCACCATGACCTTGTTTCAATAGGTGTGGTCACCAGGGTAGGGAGATGGATCTAGAGCAAAGACGAAATTGGCTAGGAGATTCAAGAGCATGGCATATGGGAGCACCATCTTGTCTGTCCTTTTCACACTTGCCATCCATTTGACCATGTAATAGGCGAGATTGAAATGAGTCCCGGTAACAAGGCAATAGATCATGTAGCTTAGGCAAGCGTTGGGATGATCCTTATTTCCCACCAAACAAAGGACATTCTCCATTAGCACTAGTTCCCATTTCTTGTATAATGGGAATATTTTCAACTCCATTTGAAAAGGATCTCTATAGATGACCTTGGACTTCCTAGTGACTCTTGACGGAGAGGCTTTTTCCATGAAGACGGTATCTCTACCGTAGCGGTTCCAGGAGGGTGTGAAGTATACCTCGTTATGATCTACCATGTCATGAAGATCGGCCAATGACTATTCATTTGAGTACATGCATACTCCTTGACAAGGGATACGAAGTATCCTAGCAAACTCTTCAAGAGTGAAGGTGAATTCATGCTCATTGATGGTAAAAGCTATCGAAATGGTTCCATCTTCATTTCGAATGATCCTCATGCTTTTGTAAAACTCTAGGACAAACACCGGACAAATTTGTCCATTGATGCTCAAGAGGCATTGGAAGTTGATTCCCGCAAAGACTTGGGGAATGTCAGTGTTGTTGATGAATGATGGGTCAACTACTCGTCCTTCGTGGAATAGTCTCTTTTCCAAAAACTTGAAAGCTTTTCGGTCATCCGGGTTCAAGCCATTCTTTCTATGATACATGGGAATGTAATGTGTCGTGTCTTGGTAATATTGTTGTCTATTGCTAGGCATGATTGGTCCTAAACACAAAAGCACAATGTGGTGTTAATTGTGTGAATAGTATCCTAATAGGGTTCATCACAATTTTGCTCAATACATCTTCATTGAACTCTAAAAATGAGTTTAATTTGTATTAACAATGTTGATTCTTTGATTTAGTTTATCTTAGAAAACAATGTGATACCAAATTGTGATAAACCCATTTGAACTCAACTTCTTAAGATGAGAATTGTACTCCTAGGAATTAAAGAATGGAAATAACAATGTAGTGAAGATTATACTTACACAAGTGATTGTTTCCTTTGAAAAGATGATGAATGAACTCCTGTGAACAGTAAATTAGGTTTTATTTTCGTGAGTTTGAGAGAGTAAAGTGAAGAATAGAAATCCACAGTGATCATCTTTTACTTAAACTGTCTTCTGATGTGCCGGTTCCCACGGATCCCTTGAATGAGGGATCCGGCTAGTTCAAAATTAGGGATTCGGCATATCAGCAGTTAGCAGTTTAAGTGAGCTTTGATAATTTTGATTTGGGAGTTCTAATTCTTGGCTAGAGTTGATGTTTATGCTCTATAACTTATGGTTTGGGGTTTTGACGTGTTTTACTAGTTCCATTTGACGAGGTTCCTTTTTTATGAATACATCATAATTTTTAGGAAGTTTAAGGATTATGATAAAATACTATTTTATCATGATATGAGGAGTTTCACATGGATACTTATTGACATAGATTGAATTTCAACAACCTAATGTGAGGAGTGATGAGCAAGGCTCATGAATAGCCAAGATATCATTATCACTAGTTTGTAGTTTTGTCTATAGAGATCAACGAAGAATATTATTCTTGATGATGAGTTCAATATAGATAACAACTTTAGTAATTTTTTAAGTAAACGTAATGAGTCTACTAATCTTAACATGTTTATACGAAATGATATTATTAATTAATCTAGAAAATATACAATAATAATTTATTTGTAAGTAATTTATTAAAGAGCATACCTTTGCTATATATATTCTTTTTAAGAAAAGAAATATTGAAGCGAAATTCTTTATGATCTTCTTAGGATGCCCAAATCCTAGTATGGAGAATTCTCAACAAGGAAAATATGAGAAAGATCTATCGTTATCCAACATTATAAAATATGATGATTTTAAAACGTGACCTTTTGTTTTTAAAAAATTTCCTTCTTTGTAGTTTTCAATCATACACGGATCGTATCAAGTTTTAAAAGTACAATATACTCTTAAGAAACTTGGTAACGAAGCTCTGGTACCAATTGTGGAAAACTAGAAGGGGGGAGGGGGGTTGAATAGTTTTCTTGATTAAAACTTCGTTTTAAAATATTTAGATCGACTTATGTCAATCTATTAAATGTGTGTGTTGGATGTCGATGGATAAGCATATAAATAAACAATGCAAAGATAAAGAGTAAGAAGTACAAAACCACAACACGAGTATTTATAGTGGTTCGGCTACAAGGACACCTTCCTTGCCCTACTCCACTCCCCGAGTCACCTACTAGAGAGTTCGTAATCACTACAAAACACAAGCTCCTTGTGGCGGAGAAGCCTTCACAACGTCGCCTACTCTTTATCCGGTACAAGGCTAGACACCGGGTTCTTCCACGAGGTAGAACCAAACATATCACAACGTGCCTACACTTTATCCGGTACAAGGCTAGATACCGAGTTCCATTACAAAGGAGGAACTACTACCCAACACTACACAACACCTATCCCAAAAGGAGACACACTCCTTATTACAACATCATCAAGGATATCAATATCCTTGGACACAACCTATCTATGTTTGTACATCGATGCACCATATCGATTGTACACCCTTGGCATCTTTCACTTATGCCCTTGACACGATCTTTTGACACCTTTCACTAATGCCTTCATCATGGACCTTTGGCACCCTTCACTAATGCCTTAGACACGGACCTTCGGAACCGTTCACTAATGCCTTCGATTTGACTCTTTTGGCATCTTTCATTGATGCCTTCAACACAACACTTCTAGAGAGGAGGAAAGAACTATCAACAAGAGAACTTCAGTAGTCTTGATGATGACGAAGCTTGGTAACTCATGGACTTGAGCTTGCTCGACTTCAAGAGGTGGTGATCTTGCCTTTAAGAGGAACCTAGAAGATCACACAAACACAAAACTACATAGAAAGATCCTTTGGATCTGAAGTTAGAGATTTACAATACTAATAGAAAGTATATATGGATGTGGCAACTTACAATGAAGAAATGGCTCACTATTTATAGGCAAAAACCACTAGTGTCCCCTGGATCCCACGGTTCCCTTGCTTGAGGGATCCGTCGTGTATTCCGGGGATCCGTAGGGCGCTCCTCCTAAATGGGTTATGGGTCATGGATCATGGGCCATGGGTTATGGACTTTGGATCATGGGTATCCAAATAGATACAATGTATCTAGAAGATGCAATGCATCTAGTCAATGGGTCATGGGTTAGCTTCATAGGTTATGGATAATGCCCAACATGACTTCATGCATGATGTCATGCAATGGGTCATGGGTTATGGACCATGCTCCATGGGTATGGGTCATGGACTTTGGGTTTTACCCAACTACATTCAATGTATCTAGTTAATGGTTCAAGTAATTAGATTCTTACCCATTACATTACCGATTACAATATATAATAAGTATGTACATACCCATTATGTAAACACTAGTTTTTATACATATACATTTATATAAAATGTAAACACTATTACTTGTTTAGTGTTTTGTATGAAAACGTAAGTGTGTTAGTAAACTATTGGCTCAAACCATTTATGTATTTTATTTGTTTCGTTAAAATGATTTTAAGTTTGTTATCGACAAAACATTAGAAGATCGTAAAATATAAATAAACGTTGTTACGACTTATTTGTATTAACATCGAGGATATTTATGATGACATGGCTCGATGTATGTCTAACCCAAATCATGTTGGTTGAGGAGCTAATGATGCAAATAACTTTAAGTATGAAGATTATTATGGTTATGATGGTTACTAGTATGATGTTAATGACTTAACTTTGGAGCAATTTGCTTTTTGTGACGCGTAGAACATCCTTATCCGTGGTAGAGTTAGGAAGTAGTTCTTGTTTTGTTGTTGGCGTTTTATTTTAGTAGGTTCATAAGATTGACATGTCTCTCTTTTGATCAAGGATAACCACCATATCATATTGGTACCGAACCCGTACCGAATTGATGGTACCATTTTTTATCGGAGCATGAAAGGGGTTACCGGTACCGTACCCAGTACCGGGAAATCGGTACCTTTCCATTTTTTCCTGATTTTATTAAACCAAAATAAATTCTAGATTTCATGCTAGTAAATTTATGTGACAACAAAAAAAAGGGACAAAACATGCGTTCTTGAGTGATTAAGATAGTCATAACTTATAAACCTTCCATAACTTGTAAACTTCCACCAAAATCATATGAAACCGTATATAAACAAGCTAAACCATTAATTAAAATGTAAACTTGATGCTTTGAGTGATTAGTAATAGGTTAATGTTTAATTTTTGAGATGGTTTATGAAGGATCTATAGTTGTTACAGTAGGTTTTTGTGATGTTTGGTTTCTTTATTTATAATTTACATGACTATTGCTTGGCATGAAACGGACCAAATGGGTATTTGGATAAGTTGTTTCATTAAAAACATGACTACTCAAATTTCGGAAATGTTTTGGTACTATCTCGCTTTGGTACTGGTACTGGTCCCTAATTTTTTTTGCTCGATTTATGGTACCGGTCTCGTAACGTGTATCAGAAATTGGTAACGATTTAGTAAGGTACTAGTACGGTTTCGAGATACAGTTCCAAATGCTCATCCCTAGTTATGATAGATTTTGTTTGAAGCACAATATATGCGTTTGTTTTTCTGTAACGGACTGAGATGTGGGATTCACCCTCATCTTATGTACTTAATTTTTTTTGTAGTAAAATACTTTACTGGAGAAACCCTGTAGAAAAAAGGTTGGACAACTTTTTAACCTACCTTTATATGAAAGACAAAAGATGAAGATACGTAACATTTCTTCTCAAATCTATCGAGCTATGCAATATACTTTGTAAATTTCAATGCTCGCTAAAATACAATCAAATTTTATTCATGCTAGCTAATATCACCGTTTTGCAGCCGTTATAAGTCGGTATTGTCTAACATGGCATTTTTATTTTATTTATACTTATCTACATGGCATAATAAGACCCGAAAACCTAATTTTTACTTGTTAACTTTTATGACCCGGTTGTATTTATATACCCAAACCCTTTTACTAAAAAAACCCTCAAATCAAAATAAACCCTACTACGTTTTCTTTCTTCCTTAAACTTATCTTGCAACAGAATGACTTCATCTTTATCTGAGAATCGAAGGTGTGCTCGTAATCGTATTTTCCCTACCCACTACAATTGTTGGATTCACCCTCATCTTATGTACTTTATTTTTTTTGGAGTAAAATACTTTACTGGAGAAACCCTGTAGAAAAAAGGTTGGACAACTTTTTAACCTACTTTATATGAAAGACAAAATATGAAGATACGTAACATGTCTTCTCAAATCTATCGAGCTATGCAATATACTTTGTAAATTTCAATGCTCACTAAAATGCAATCAAATTTTATTCATGCTAGCTAATATCACCGTTTTGTAGCCGTTATAAGTCGGTATTGTCTAACATGGCATTTTTATTTTATTTATACTTATCTACATGGCATAATAAGACCCGAAAACCTAATTTTTACTTGTTTACTTTTATGACCCGGATGTATTTATATACCCAGACACTGTTATTAAAAAACCCTCAAATCAAAATAAACCCTAATTTTTTTTCTTTCTTCCCTAAACTTATCTTGCAACAGAATGACTTCATCTTTATCTGAGAATCGAAGGCGTGCTCGTAATCGTGTTTTCCCTACCCACTGCAAATGTCATATTCGATTGGCAAGATAATTCAAACCGGTATCGTGTTTCGTAGTATCAGGGTTTCTGGGATTCTAGAAGTGAAAGCTTGATAATTTATATAGTATGTTGTTGCCTCTTTTAAAAACTATAACTCAATACTACTAACTTCTTCTTCTTCTTCTTTTTGGTTAAAGGGTTTCACGGGTAAATATATTACGCCAAAAAATAATTAATTACAACGGATATGGGTGACTTCCACATCTCAACCCAAAACTAGTACAACGGATATAGGTGACTTCCACATCTCAACCCAAAACTAGGCAAATATATGCACCTAACGTGCTTCAAATCTAACCCATCATAAGAATGATATGCCAAACTTATGAGACCCGATAGAAACACTATCTAAGTTTACTAGACATACAAACATCATAAGCTTTAGCAAACGCCAATTGATTCTCATTCAAGCCGCAATCGTCAAAATTATCCTCATCGTAGGGTCTTCATAATAAATCTCCTTCCATTTTTCATACAAGCTTTTATTCCCACTACCACTGACACTCTTTGAAACTTTATTAACCTTGGAACTTGTAGATGCCATAAAACTGGCAATTTCCTCATAGACCTCTTCCACATCACCTTCACTATCATTGTACTCGTTAACCAAGTCATTAAACTGCTTTGTTATATTGTTCGAGCTAACACCATCTTTATTCACCTTCGTACTCTCGTCCAATGGTTGAACTATTTTCGAAATAGTATTCTCATGAGAAGTACTAAGTTGATCATCGACACTCTTCCCAACGTCCATACTACTTAAAATATCAAAAGGGTTACTCGTTTTAATAAGATTATCATCCAAAGCGTTACTTTTATTTAAAGCCTTGCTAAATTTTGAGACGTTTTTAGTGCTAGATGAAGTACCAACTCCATTTGCACTATTAGGACTAGTAGCTTTTTTGATCCTTTACCAATGTTCAAACATCGGGATTAATAGAGGTGGATTTTGGTCAATATTGTAACTTGTTACCAACGTTTATACCATTTTTTCTACCACCTTTCACACTACCATTTTTACCATTACTTCGATTACCCATCATTTGGAAGCCATCATTTGTTTTTTCAACACTAGGGCTTGAAATAGAAACATTCTTAGGGCATTGATCTAGCGTGTGGCCAAATATCTTACATACATCACGCCGAGGTGGTTTCCATTCGTATTCAACCCGCACCGTTTCTTTGGTGAATCTCGAACCATTAAGCAATGGTATAGCTATAGTAATACTCTCCTTTAGCGCTTCATTATCTCTAACTTCAATCCAACATCGCGCAAAACTATTACGTCCCAAGATTCCATGAACATGGCCAGTGGCAGAACCAGGATGTTAGAGGACGGGGGGCAAAAAATTTTGACAAACGTTTTGGTGCACACAAAGATTAAGCTAGAGTTATAAGGTTTTTACATTGCTTGGCTTTGAGGTGGGGGCAATTTGAATTTGTGGTGGAGTGCACTGTAATAGAAAAAGGTCATAATTTTTTTTACATTAAAAACTGATATTATTTGGCGAAGCATGGAGGGCATCGCCCCCTAAACATAATGTAGATCCGCCCCTTCACATGGCACTAGTAAAGATTCGAGCATTATTGGGTTACCTAGTTTCTTCGCGATAAGGCTAAAGACATTCTTCGAAAACGCAGCTAAAGGAACATCATCCCTCCTTCAATAGATTGGTGTTCATCGTCCAAGTTTTAAGGATGATTGGAATGTTACATTCATTTACGGTCCTTCTTCAAGCACATCCTCCAAACCTTTTTTAGTATCAAATTTGAAAAGAAAAACCCTAGGAGTTCATCATCACCTTGTTAATTGTAAACTTTGCCCATGTATTCCGAACATAATACTCCATGACCGGGAATGCAACTCGTTTACTAATAAAGTATCCATAGAAGGTGTTTTCAAACCAATATTGATCTCTTCAACAACCTTGAATGGAATTGAAAGCTCCACACCATCGTGAATATTTTCAGTTTCTAAAGCACGAAAGTTAGCCTTACCTTTTCGTGTTTTAGGAATTCTTTGCACTTGCATACGAAACCGACTTTGTAGCAATATGTGACTCGCTTACATTCTTAGAAATAGTGATATATATATATATATATATATATATATATATATATATATATATATATATATATATATATATATATATATATATATATATATATATATATATATATATATATATATATATATATGGGAGAGTTAACGTGAGATCAAGCTTAAAGTTGTAAAAATAAGATCAAGTTTAAAAAACCAATAAAACATTTATAAATAACAATTTTAGCAATAGTACACATAATAATGATATTTTAATACAAATTAACATTTTAACAACCAATAACCAAATGATACATGAGTTTTGATTTGTGATACACCTGATACATATTATATTAATAAATATTTCAAAGTCTGATACATAAAAAAACCCGATACACATTATACTTCTAATCAAAGTGTATCACCTAGGTTTCGTAAATTTTAAAAAGAAATCTATCGAAACTTTAACAATTTTAGTTGTAGTTAATAGAAAATTTATTTTTCTTGTAAGGAGAGTGTCGCTTGTTAAATTTTAGTTGGATCTCATTTTAACAACTTTAAGCTTGATCTTATTTGATCTATATATATATATATATATATATATATATATATATATATATATATATATATATATATATATATATATATATATATATATATATATATATATATATATATATGTATATATATATATATATATATATATATATATATGTATATATATATATATATATATATATATATATATATATATATATATATATATATATATATATATATATATATGTATAACTCTATATATATATATATATATATACTAGTTTTCGAAGCCCGCCCAAAGGGCGGGCATAACTTATAATTATTTGTTTGTTATTTTTTGTTAACTAAAATATATTTTTTAGAATTGTCAAAAAATATTATAAAACAATTGTTTCTTTGGTTTTTAGTTGTTTTTTGTTAATACTTTTACATTTGATAATTTTATTAACATTTATTATTATTATTTTATTTTTGTTAATTATGTTTATTTAGTTATTGTATATAGTGTTTCAAAGCTTTTTTCAATGATTAGAACTATCTAACATGTATGCTTCTTTAATTAACGCCGTCACACAACAACTATGACAATCACCATCTACGATCATGAACTCGGTCTCGACACGCACAACTACTATGATATCACATTCTTCAATAATTGTATTTAAATAAGAAGTTATAATGCTCGCGCACGCGCGGGGTCTAAATTTTTTAATAATTTATTTTTATTTATTAAAAAATAATTTTTTTTTTTGGTTTTATTTATGGTTTTTTATTTTGTATTATACAATGAAGAGTATTCTTGAATAACATATTTTTATATATTAAAAAACCAAAATGTTTATTATAACCAATTTGACCCGATACTACACTATTTTATACTTAGCTATATGCATCTCTAAAGTATGAATCAAATGCTTTTATTATTATTATTATTATTATTATTATAAAAATACAATCATGTTGAGGGGGTCATCAGCAAGAAATGCAATCATATCTAAAAACCAACTTTACAGTATTCATGAACCGTTCTTGAATTAAGGTTATACCATGAACCGCTAAGAATATATCATGAACCTTAATCATGCCAGTAAGTAATATAAGTATTAACTTTTTTATATGATAGAGGGACTCGGTACTAATGGGTATGACTACACTCTAGAATGGTATTATCAAACAATAATATGGTCAAGTTTTCGCCCTCTCCAATTAAGAGGTAAAAGTGTCCCGACAACACTAAGAGCTCATACACCACACGAAATAATACCAATTATATAGACCAAGACCGATCTCATATGCCACACATCTTGTTGTTTCTAGCACAACCACACATGTACTTGTGTAACACCAATCATACAACTTGAAAAACTGCAAGATGAGGGCAAAAATGATTAAAAAAAATATCCTAAGCAATACATTCAAAAGTTACATCAACTTGAAACTTATTGATGGAATTTGTACTAAATAATACATGATTCAGGGTTCAAATTGCAACGTTTCATGTACGTATCTAAAGATTTACGGCTTTGTCAATGAAAGATCTCAAGAACATCCCCATCTTATGTATAGGTGCAACCTGAAAAATTGTACAAAGAGCTCACATGATCTTAAAAACTTCTACACATTGTCAAGTTACAAAACACTATATATTAATTCAGGAAAAAAAAACACATGACCTGAGCAATTTTAGACAAAATATATTTTCCAATTCCTTTGTCATTGTTCAAACTTCAAAACAGCAAAAAATCTTAGTTATGAAAAATAAAAACTCCTAATCGAATTAACATTGCCAAACCCATCAACTTAATATAAAAAGAAATGTAGAAAAGCGGGATTTTTGTAATTTTCTTAAGCGTTAAGTTTCGACGTTATCGTCGTTTTTTTGTTTTTCTTTGTGTGAATGGGTTGGATACTTTCAAATTTGTTTTAAGTAGTGTATTAATTTTGTATAAAATATGATATCAAATATTTATTTTATGTCGAAAAAAGGACAATATTGAATACCCAATAACCCGACCCGATAACACCGCTAGTTGCAAATATTGACCCTTCAAGTAATATTAACCATCTACCTGCATACCTACAACCCACCTATGTTATCACCTTTAGACACACTGAATGGACAGGGATTTACCTTATCAGGTCCAAACTTCAACTTATCATATTTGCAATCATACCAATCTTCCTTCTTTTATCCTTGAATGAGTAGTGCACACTGCATTGGGAATAAGAACGTTGATTAGCCAAACACCGTATTACGACCACCAATGAATCTACAATGATACTTACTTTTCCCCAGTTCACGCCACATGATTAGTTTATACCAACACTTAAAATATGATTCTATAGCCTAATACTTGTATACATTAAGATAAAGTAATTACATATAAATAAAAATGAATGTGAGTACTAAAAAAAATACACCTGAATTTCATTTCATCGACCAATGCATGGATTGTTGATACAAAAATTAGACTCTGTTGTCAAAAAATTCATGATCAGGTCACTACAGCTTTTCTAGGCAGTCATGAAAATGGGGAAAAAGAACTGCATAAAGGTTAACGTCACCCCCGAGCGGCCCATCATGACACGCTACGACCGTGCCAAACCCGCTACAACCGTGCCAAACCCACTCATCGTGCCACATCCATACCTCAAGATATGTAACCTGTTATTGCAATGGACCTTCTGGATGCATCCTATGTAACCTGTTATTGCAAATATTCTTTTTTAATATAAATTATTTTCAGAAGTTAAATGCATTAGTTTAACATACCTCTTTCCGTAGGATCTTCTGCGCCTGCCTTTGTTCCCAACTCGTTGTATGGAGTGAAGTTGACGTAATGGCATGGGAAATCATGGTCTGCTAAAGGAATTGCGTTTGTGTACTCACCAGGTGCCAAAGTTGTTGAAGAGAATTAGAAAATAGCATTTATGCCAGAAAATTGTTGCAGAGCAAGGGAAGACCATTGCAACACAGTAAGCGATAGATTTTTCAGGAAAAAAACATATATATCACATCGGAATAAAAGGAAAGCAACTGTGGTTATATCTGTACCTCTAGAATGACGTCCAGCCATGCTTCTGTATAGTAAACTTACTTAGTTCCAAGAACTTCATCACGAAGGAAAACCAACAGTCCAAGTTTATTCGACGAATCTAAATTACCATATGCTACAGCTGTTGTGTCTATACAGGCCAAATGCTTTAATCGAGATTTAGAAATGCAATCTTTTAGGACTTTCAACCATGAATTATTGCCTTTAGCAGGATCTAATTCCAAGGACCTGAAAGGTGATACATTCACAAATGGTCATTTATAAGTACATATCAAAGAGTTTAGGCCGAGTTGGTTTCTTAAATTATACCTGTCTTTATAAGTTTATAAGTAATCAATGATAAAATTCAAGTCATTATACCAATAGGCATGTCCAGAAGCTGCATGTGGTGCTGTACGTCCTCAAGCTCAGCCGTTCGGGATATCCTATCTAACCGATGTTGATGTACCTTTCCATTAGAAGCTTCTTTAAGTATGTCAACTGTTTGCCACCAAATTTTAATTAAAGATCGATTGAACACACTTAGGTATTGCTCCTTGCTTTTCCTCGTCGACAACCAATGGAATAGATTCAGCCTGTAATGGAATTGATAAACACCAACCTCATATCAGCTTAAGTAAGCGGTTAAGTTGCATATTCAAAAATTAGTTACTTTAAAAAGACATAAAAAATTAGCAGATTAACTTACCAATGTGCAGTACTTGAGAGCATATAACTTAAATGCTACCTGCAGGAAGGCTGTTCCGGTCATGTGATCCATTCTGAGATCCATGGATGCTTAGGGTGGCTGAGACATATGCATCGGGTCATGTCTACTTCTTTTTGATCCCCCATACCCTTGTTGCTGGCCCACTCTCTCTTCCAGCGTACTCACGATAATTCAACATATCCATACGTATTGAGTCACCTTCAAGTCCAACAGAAAGATTTGGTGATATTTTGATTCAGTAAGAGCTAAAACACCAAAAGCTCAATCAACTCTTCAGCTTTTCTCTTTGTTCCTTCAACCTTCTTGCAAGAAGCTTCTATTGTTTCTATTTGCCCACTGCCACCAAACGCTCTTAATGTTGAATTCATGGTCCATATACATCAGGCTTACATTCTCTTTGGCGGAGCATTTCCACAAGTGTTGATTCCATGTCCACAAATCTGTTGACAAAGATAACAAACATAAGAATCTTATTTCAGTACAGCCCAGGTGTTTGTATTTGCATTTTAGAACTCATTATGTTATTATTGTGGCTTCAATTCACAATAATTAGTTATACTATTTCAATTTCAAACAGCACAAAGCATCCGACACTCTATTCTGCTCCCCATAATTTACAATTCTATATAACTAAAACTCTCATTATTCAATATCACATAAGAAATCTAAACGTATATCCAAACACCTCGTCAATAAGGATTATTTATTTGTAAAAGGTTGCCTTTTTGTGTTCCCATATGCATCAATAAGAGTATTATATGTAACTGTATTGGGCTTGACTACTTGTAAGACCATCTCAGAAAGCAAGACTGCACCTTCTCAAAACTCATGATAATT